>VDFB02021206.1:60260-112151 GCA_007258455.2 Sequoia sempervirens | reverse complement strand
AAGGATTCAAAAGGCACTTATCGCGATGTGGCACACCTAGATGAAGTTAACTCTAATATCAATAAAGCAAATCAGGAATCCTAAAAGCTGCATTCAAGTGCACGTATCTTAGCAAAGCAAATTCCTTCAAGGTGATATCGATGGCGCCATTATGATAGGGGCATCTACATCAACAACACCTTGGTTCAAAGATGGAGCTTAAAATCTTAGAAAAACCAAAAAAATCAAAAAAAAGGATTGAAAGTAAAGAGAAAAAAATCGTCCTCTAGTGAAAACCACTATGGTGGCGCTTTGGGCAAGACCATGATGAAAACCTGGAAAACAGGTGTCATAAGTAGAATTGAGCATCTACGTGCGCCACTTCAAGTGAAAGCATCTCATCCCATCCGTAATAAATCCAATATTCCATCCATCTCATCCATAATAAATCCATCCATCCATAAACCATTGATCCAATCCATTTGCATATATTTGCATCCATCATCTCAGTTATCTTGATCTTGATGACATTTTGGGGCACACTTTACGCTTACTTACGGTAAACATCTTGACATGGGTCGTTTTCATTGATCCTATCCTACCCAACTTTATCTGAGCCACAAAGCATTATCCAAATGAGCATTCCTTATCTAAACACCTTATCTTATTGCAAGATAATCCATATCCATCCATCCGTACACCTATCCAAGCATCCATCCATCGCATTCCATACATTGCTAGACATTGGGGGCAGATATTTGCATCTTGCTTCAGGAATAAATCTTGATATGTATCCTTCGACTTATGTGGCGATCCGAACATTGGAAAACATGAAACCAAATTGGTCAAAACCACTATTGAGCAAAAATCCAAATCATTAGCCCATGGCATATTTTGACGAAAACATGTCATTATCAAATTTCATCTTCAATCGAACATTGATTCAAACAATCAATATCAGTCGCATCTAACGCACCCTTCAAACATTACATCAAATCATTCAAACAACTTTTGTTCCAAATCAAGCTTCATCAATCATGATCAATCAAATCCTATCCAAAAACCCATCATCATCTTGGGATGCCCTTCCCGATCATTGTGTTGCTTAACACCATCTTTGCATTGTTGTGCATCCTCAACAATGTTATCATCATCAATCCCATCAACATCCCAATCCTTGTGTTGCTTAACACTATCCTTGCATTGTTGTGCATCCTCAACAATGTTATCATCGATCCTGATCAATCCAATCCTTGCATTGTTGTGTATCCTCAACAATGTTATCATCATCAATCCATCGAATTGATCGTTCAAACTTAGCTTGATCTTCAACAAAATCCCAAACAGAGCACTGATATCATCACACACATCCATATCAAAATCGTCAAAATTGTGCGAAAAATCCAAAACATCCAAATCATATCAAAATCCAAAAACAAGTCAAAAACAAAAAACATCAAAAACATTGGAATCCGAACTACGTCGTCTCTGAGCTTAAATTGATAAGCAAGGCTAATCTTTGATCAGCCCCCTCAGACATCAAAAAATCCAAAAACATTCAAAAAAAAATCAAAATCCAAAAACATTCAATCACATCAAAAATCCAAAAACATTCAAAAACATCAAAATCCAAAACATCAAAAATAAAAAAAATCAAAACATCTAGAAAATCCAAAAAATACCAAAACAAATTTCAAAACATTCCAAAACGCTAAACATCCAACATTTGAAAATCCACCATCCCATTTCGCTTCACCAATAATCAATCCTCCATAATAAACCTGATCATCACCTTCATCCTTTAAGTAACGCGAAACGTAAAACAATCAATAGTCAAAGAAAACAAACTTCAATTGTAAATCTTAATCAAACAAAGAAACCGCTAAAACAACAAAATCAAAGTCTCGATCATTTTCAAACATGTCAGTCAACTTTATATCAACAGCCTATCAATCAACTTATCAAAACCATCATCATCCTATACAATGCGTGTCCTAGGATATATCGTTCTGACAATGGGCATCATTTTGGATATCACCTTGGATTCTTATCTTATCAAAACACATCCCTTAGTCAAGGTATGAAGAACATTGGCTTGTTTGTGTACTTGATCTTTTCTTTTGATTTATCTTTTATTATGCTCATTCCAAGGACCTCTCATGATATCCTAACGGTTGATTTAGAGAGAGATAGGAATGGGGCAACAATAATTATCTTTTGTCCGGCCAGGCTTGTTGGACGCTCTGTAAAATAACTTGGCGAATACTTTGCTTTGTTAGGTACGTCCTAACAAGGTTTTCGTATGTCAAGTGTGAACAAGAATACTCCTATCTATTTGTCAAGTCAAAGTCCATCTCACTAGGTGCAACACCATCCTAGTTCTTTATACCTTGATGCATCGCATGAAGTGTTATCAAACATAAAGTAAGTGACCCTTTGAAAATCCCAATCCTTGATAAGCAAATCATCATCATCATCATCATCTCTAATAAAGTCTTGACCAATCATGGACTTGTGGGATCCTCTTGTCATATCTGATTTCCACACTAACATCATGCATCCATCATGCATCCATCCTACATCTACAAACTATCAGAATACCACATATCATCCATATCATACATCATAGGAAACATCGATCAATTTCACATGCATTGCATAATCATCATCATAATATAGATCTGTTAGTCTAAGCATCTCATAAATCATCCATTGCATATCACAGCATATCACATCATCCATCTCATCCATCTCAGATTATATCATCATTTAAGTTGCTTAGATAATATAGGACTGCTTATTCTAAGCATCTTAAAATCATCTCATTTGCATCGCCATCCATAACCATCCATTTTGAATCTTATCGAAAGATCGACCTTCTCAAATCAAATATTTTCACCGACCGAGGGGCAATGTACTGCATTGTACTTTCCAACAAGCATCCTAAAAATCATGAAATTTTTAATTTTGATCACCAAGAATGTCCTTATTTTGAACCAACGCAATGCTACTAATGTTTCAAAGAGGGCAAATGTGTATTACGCAAAAATTTTTACATTATGCATTTGATCAGGTTCATTCATCAACTGAACTAGATGTTGCATTAGATCCATTCATCACCTTCATCCATTCATTTAAATAATCTCATTGCCTAAGGTTATTTATTTAAAATCAAATGAGCATTATCATCAATCTTTTAATAATAAATCAAAAATCCATTTAAATCAAATCCTAAATCATATTCCATCATTTCCTGATTTAAATAAATCAATTATCAAAGTCTTGAAAGTCAAATCATCTAATCAGCATTAAATCAGCATAATCATCATCTATTTAATCTAACCCTGATTAAATACTCACCCACTTGCATTCTCTAGATTTGGCCACTTGCACATGAAATTGCATTTAATTGATTTATCAAAATTACTTATTTTCAACTTGGCATAAAGGAAGAATATTCTCCAAGTTTGAATCTCCCCAAGTGGACATGTACACCTCAAAACGTATATTTATGAGGCCTTACATATCTCTTACATGTCCCTTCCAAGTAAAGTCAAACTCAAGATTCATTGAAAAATTTGAATCTCAAATTTTTCCTCCTCATGGCACTCTTCCCAAATCTTGCAATAATCCATTGACCACCCACCACTCTGACAAGTGGTCTTATCTTATTGGCTTGATCTTTGTCCCACATTGGTCCATTTTCAACACTTAGCATTTTGAAAATCTTTAAATAAAGGATTCATCCTCAAGCAAATCCTCCACAACTTTTATGCAAGGTTACTCTCTTGGTTTGAGAGCTCAATTGCTCATCATCTCCATTTGCATTTCATCATTTTAGCTATTGATCAAGGGTTGGGAAAGGGTCACTAGCACGTGTGACACCAATCCACTATGGAATAGGTGATTGTTGTTGTTTTCATAATGTTTTTAGCTTCATTTGGTCATGTATTGCATTTGGAAACATCTACAAGGTATTTCATAGGAGTTATTTTGATAGATTTGTAAAGTACTAATCCATGGAATAGATGTTAGTATTTGCAGATTTAAAAAAGATGCTCACACATACAAATGTCCAAAGTCCAATGAAACCAATCAGTATAGAGAGATACATGAGATATGATAAAAAATAATGTACATGCTCCAAAAATGATATACATCTGTGATAGGTCGAAATAGATGGTTAGAAAGCAAGCAACAACTAAAAGAGTGCAAATAAACAACTTAAAACAACCTACACTTCAAGATTAGCCTAAGTTAGAAACAAAACAAGACAAAGCCACAAAATGGAACTTTATACCTTGCGTTGAGTCGATCCTTTGGTTGGCCCTTTGATCTTGGATGTGTATGCTCCTTGGATGGAAAGTAGATGCAAGCAAAATGGAGTTGTGAGGATGAGTGCAAGTGGGATGAACACAAAAAATGGCTAAGTAAGAGTTGAGAAACAAATTGTAAAAGAGTTTATTAAAAATGATCTCCCCAAAATGAGAGAAAGAGGGGTATTTATAGAATTTTGGGAAACTTAGGGGAAATGGACGGTTGAGATTGATCCACCAACATCAAAATGTAGGGCTATGTGATTGAGAATTTCACAAGCCCTCACATCTTGACATATGCGCGAGATAGCCCTAAAAGGTGAAGTGGACATGAGGTGGAAGGAGAAGGACATGACATGGAGAGGGGTACAAAGCAATCTTGATTGGACAAGATCTCCTCATAAAGGAGGTCCTTGTCCCCATGTGGGTGAGAGGACAAGTGGGGAATTAAAAATTCCTCAAATATCCTTATGGGGATGAGAGAAAGAATAAAGAATGAATAGAGGACATGTGGGGAGAAGTGAAGGAATTAAAAAATCCTTTTAGGTGCCTTGGGGGATTAAAAGGTGAATTAAAAATTCTCATGGGGAAGGGGGATGCCTTGTCCAAAAGAGAAAGCCTTTAATAAGGTTGACTCAAGGACATGTGCCATAAATAGGATGAGGATTAGGTTAGGCTAATCAAATGATTAAGGTTGTGCAAGTACCCAGTTAGATAGGCTAATGACTGATTAGAGGCAAGTGGGAAATTATGGAGGATGTGACCTTAATGAGGATTAAGGGTGTGCATATGCTAACCCTGGTTAATTAGAAGAAGATGAAGTAATTAAAATGGATTAAGGACCAACTTGCAAAAGTTGGAGGATGTGACCATGAGAGAGAAAAGATGAATTAAAAATGAATTTTAATTCAAAAGGGGAATATGACTAAATTAAATAAAAGGGCATATTTATTCAATTTAGGGGAGAAAGAGGGGAAATGTATTAAATTAAATACTTTATGACCCTTGTGCAAGATGCAAGGTATTAATTAAACAATTGGCTTAATTAATATTGACGGAGGGGATGAGCAACTGGATGAATAAGGAGACACGTTTGATCATATGGAAGTGATCAAAATTGTACGTCTACAACTATAGTACAAATTAGTTACAAAAAAAATATAGAAGAAAATTAAATAGAATAATATCGACAAGACACAAATTTACATGGCAAAACCTTGAAAATATGCCAACGAAACATCCACGGGCAAGTATTTGAATTCTTATTGCTTGGAGAAACTAATTACAACCTTCACACAACTGCTACTCTTCAATTACAATTCATTACCATAGTGGTTTTTCCTTCAAGACAACAAGATATATATATATATATATATAGAAAAAAACAACTTTATTTTATTGCTTTGTTTTTATCCTTCTTTTTTTTTTAAATCTTTATTTCCTTTATCTTTTCTGCAGATAAATTGATGCTTTATTTCTAATTTTGTTGTCATTATCCAACAAATATCATGTTGAAACAGTCTAATTTCTAGCATGTCTCCATAGTCATCTCCAACGTGTTCAGTCAGTTGAAACTGAATTAGAGTTTGTTTCCATCCATTAAAATTGTTTGCTAAGTCCATCTACCATGTTTCCATGTCTCACAGACTCATGTTATAGTTTCCTATTTTTTTTTTATCTCCTAAATCTGTAGAATTGTATGCATAAAATCCTCTATAAATACAAAGGTAATTGTAACTTGTTTTCAATAATAAAAATTGTGTGATTGATTGTTGTAGCACTTGTATCATATATTTTCTATTTTATTTTATCTCTACTATCAATTTGGTATCAGAGCCAATCATTTAAGCCATGTTAGAAGATTGTAAAAGTTTGAGGAGGAAGGGCAGCTACAACAAGCTATGGATGATTTGGTGTTCCTAAGAGTTGTTGCAACAACTAGGTCCAAACAAGCTTGGGAGGCATTGGAAATTTCTTATAAAGGTACAACCAAAGTAAAGGTAGCTAAGTTACAAACACTAAGGAGAAGTTTTGAAAATCTTCATATGAGTGGTTTTGTATCTAGATAGATCATTTTTTTACTGAAGTAATGAATATTGTTAATCAAATAAGGACACATGGGGAAAACATAATTGATCAAATAGTTGTCAAAAAGGTTCTTAGAATTTTGCCTAGTAAATTCGATGCAATTGTAGTTGTCATTGAAGAATCAAAAGATTTAACTCAATTATCTGTAGATGAACTATTGGGATCCTTATAATCTCATGAACCTAGAATGAATAGGAATAACAATTCTTCTACAAAGAATACTTTTAGATCTCAAGTATAATCTAGCGGAGGAAGATGAAGATTGAACTCTAGAGGAAAAGGAAGAGGCAAAAATAGTCATAGAAGTTCATATCAAGGAGAAAGGACTAATGAGTCCAATCATAGTTTCAATAATAGTGGATGCAAAAGAAATCAATTTTAAGAACAATCACCAAGGTTTGATAAATACCACATCCAATGTTATTACTATAAGAAATATGGTCATTTTGTAAATGAATGTAGGTAGATACAAGAAGTGGACAAAAATGGTGTAAATTACTCAAATGTATCTAATAATAATTTTCAAAAAAAATATTCATAACTTGCAATGTGGCTCAAGAAAGTTCTAAGGATATGTCATTTTTAGATAGTGGATGTAGCACTCACATGACTGGAAATAGAGAGAACTATTTTATAGTCTTGATGATTTTGTGAAATTTGAAGTAAAATTGGGAAATGATAGTAAAGTATTTGTAATGGGGAAAGGTGTTATAAATGGTTTTTACAAAAAATGGAGAAGATAGATATATTCCTAATGTTTACTTTGGCTTGGATTAAAACATAATCTAATGAGTGTGGGACAACTAATGCAAAAAAGGGTATAGAGTTTTCTTTAACAATGATGCTTGTACAATTATGGATAGAAATCCTAGTGACAGATTAATTGCAAGGGTTGAGATGATCAAGAACCAGATATTCCCCCTCCAAATTCATTGAATTCAAGGAATAGAAGAAGTCAATTTCAGGACACCATACTTAGACTAGACATGGCTATGGCATTTGAGGTATGGACACCTTCATTTGATGGTTTGAGTTTACTGCAACAGAAAAATATGGTAAGTGGATTACTAACCATCATGCAACCAACCAGTTCATGTGAGAGTTGTATATTAGCTAAACAACACAAACAAAGTTTTCCTATAGGAAGTTCAAATAGAGCAAGGACTCCATTGCAGTTAGTTCACATTGATATATGTGGATCAATGCAAACTACATCTTTAGGAGGAAGTATACATTTTTTAACATTCATTGATGATTTTAGCTGAAAAAATTGGATATACTTTCTCAAGCATAAGTCTAAAGCCTTCAATAAATTCAAGGAGTTCAAAGCTAAGGTGGAAAAACAAAGTGTACTATTCATTAAGATACTAAGATTTGATAGGAGTGGTGAATTTAGTTCTAATGAGTTTCTAGAGTTTTGTAGAGATCATGGGATCAAGAAACAGTTCACAACAAGGTACACACCCCAATAGAATGTAGCAGAGAGAAAGAACATAACCATAATGGAAATGGCAAGCAATATGTTGAAAGCCAAAAACTTGTCTAATGATTTTTGGGTAGAAGCACTAACGTGAGTAGTTTACATTTTGAACAGAAGTCCTAGAAAGAGTGTTAAGGACAAAGTTCCACAAGAAGCATGGAACGGTAAAAACATTGTGTATCTCATCTTAGTATTTTTGGTTGTGTTGCATATTCTTTAGTGACATCTGAATTAAGAAGAAATTGGATGATAAAAGTGAGAAATGTATCTTTATTGGGTATTTTGACAGTGATTTTGCAAGCAGCATGGATGATAGGAAGATCACTTCTGGATGTCTTTCATTGTGGGACAGGTGCAGTCTCATGGGCATCAAAGAAGCAACCAATAGTAACACTTTCATCAGCTGAAGCAGAGTATGTAGCAGCCACATCAGTAGCATGCCAAGCCGTGTGGATGAGAAAATTATTAATAGATTTTTTGTAAGGACAAGAGGAGTCAACACCAATATTTTGTGACAACAAATCAGCAATTGCATTATCAGAGAATCATGTTTTTCACAAAAGGAGCAATCACATTGATACAAGATACCATTTCATCAGATTATTGGTGAATAATGGAGAAATTCATTTGGAATTTTGCAGATCCAAAGATCAGTTAGTAGACAAAAGCATTACCGAAGGAGAACTTTGAGTATCTAAGAGAAAATTTGGGAATAATTGATGCTGAAGTTGTTAATGGTGGAAATTAAGGGGGAGTGTTGAAACAGTCTAATTTCCAACACTTCTCCATAGTCATCTCCCACATGTTCAGTCAATTGAAACTGAACTGAACTTTGTTGTCCATTTGTTAAAACTGTTTGCTAAGTCCATCCACCACATTTCCTACTCTGTTCTCCACTTCTCATAGACTTATGTTGTAGTTTCCTATTTTGTTTTTATCTCCTAAATCTGTAGAATCTTATGCATCAAATCCTCTATAAATAAGAGGTAATTGTAACTTGTTTTCAATAATAAAAATTGTGTGATTGATTTTTGTAGCACTCGTGTTATCATATCACAGCTTATGTTGCATATTGAAACAGACTGCTAAAGAGAGTATTAATGGAGCATAGAAAAACAAATTGAAGATAACTGATAATGTGGTTGTGAATATATGTGCAAGCGGTGTAATGGCTCAAGGAAAAGAGAATGGGAGTCAGCGAATGTAGAACAAGATGGTGAACAAGTAGATGTTGCAATTAAAGAGAAAATTTCAGCTACTAGTTTAAGATGCAAATGAGAGATAATAATGCAATTCATTCTTCTAAGATTCTGAACTTTTAGTTAATGGATTTGAGAGGAAAAACAGCAGATGAATGAAAATTCCTAGCATGATGGAAAGCAAAGTCGATTGCAGGCACTTTATGGAATAGTCAGAAAAAAGTTCAATTTTGTAGTAATCGATGCATGGAAAAAGAAAAAAGTTCTTACGAGATTGAGATTAAGGCAGACTGGTCGCTGTATGATCAATAATGCAATTCTTCAGTATAAGTGCAATCATTGTTGCATAGAAATTTTCAGTTTGTTCTTTTGGCGTCATCTTTTGAAGAAAAAAGTTTTGAAATACCTATTGCTGATAAACTTGTATGATTATATCCAATCTGGCGTCTGTAGATGGTCTTGATATTCTTCAACCCACAAGCTGTCCAAATGGTCTCCTTGCTACTGTATTTGAACCTATTCCAGATGAAACAATACTGGTAAATGTTGTTTACCTTCTTTTATCAATGTATAATCATCATTGTGATCCAAATAGACATATTATGAATAGAAGATGAAAAAGTAAGGTTTAAAGCCTTTGTAATGTTGAAATAGGTGAAGAACTATAAATTTGTCATATCGATCTATTAGAAATTATATTATATATATATATTTTTTATGAATAGAGTATATATTATTAATTAAAATATAATATTATAGGTAAAGTAATTATATTTATCTTTTACATAATTTCATATAATGTTAAAAACAATTTTCAATATACCTTACATATTTAAAAATGAAGTATGAGAAATTCATTATTATATTGAAGAACATTGAAATTTTATAATAATAAAAGCTTTCACTGTACTGAGTCTTTCACTGATTTTTTCTTTTCAAATGAAATATTATCTATAATCTTTGCTTTATATTATTCTATTTTTATTTCAGATTATGTATATATATAATTTTTTTTTAAAAACAACAAAGACCAAAAAATAAAGTACTAAGCATGGTAGAAAGATAGGCTGATAAACAATGTATTGCAAAGGAAATCAATGTAGTATATTTTAATTGAATGGCAGATAATTCCATTCAGCGCCTACAGTTCTCTGAAGCTCCATCTTGGGCCCATCATAGGTTTTATCTCCCTTCAATGCCAACCTCTGATGTATTATTCTTGTAGCATATAAGTTTTATTTTGGAGTGGGTTCTATGAGCGAGTAGGAATGGTTTCATATTGTGTACAAGTTTTTAATATGGTGCTGCTGTTTAAGCCATTAAGAAGATAGAAGAATTTTGCAGGACTGCATTTTTAGTTTCTGTCAAGGCTCCACTTTTAATGGTGATTACTAGTTCTGTTTTGCAGTCAATCAGATTTGTCATTTCTGTTGTGATAAATTACTTTGCAATGTTTGACACATAGAAATTGATAAAATTTTAACGGTTGGAGAATTAAAATTAAATTTCATCAGATTCAGATTGACTGATCAGCAAGGCAAGAGAAGGCCCAGCTATTTAGATTTCCGACAGTGTTTTGTCTTCTCCCAAACCTCGTGGATGTTGCACCTGCAGTAAGGCCTTGTCATTGGCCTACATTTGGTGGTGCCAGATTGTCAGAAGAAGATGCGACTTACGAGCTACACAGTAAGGCTAAATCATATGACCCATGACCTGCACATATTTTAAGCAGATAAAATCATATGACCCAATTGGTGTTAGTTTTTTGAAGACTAAATTTAAAAATCAAGAAACTTCTATTTCGAATAGATTTTTTCTACTTCTAATTAAGAAAAATCTAATTCGAATAGAAGCTCCTCGTATTATCCAGAAACTTCTTCTTTCAAAAGCTTTCCTTCTTTTTATAAATATGTCAATATTTATCTCTCCCATGTATTATTGATAAAAGTATGATTTTCGAACAGCTCCTGATGTAAAAGATTTTCTTCCATAATAAAAGCTATTGATCCTTGCCCCGTGGTTTTTCCTCCACATTGGAGGTTTTCCACATAATCTCTGTGTTATTGTCAATGTCTTATTTGTTGTCTATTTTATTTACTGTGTTTTAATTTTATTGCTGTTATTATTTTTATTCTGGTTTAAATTACGTAACAACTGATATCAGAGCAAAGTTGCTGGAAGATTTGGTGTGTGTAGGTTTTATTTCTCTATTTCATTGAGCAGCATGGAGGTCACAACGAGTGACATGGAGAAGTTAAATGGTGCTAATTTTTCCCTATGGAAATTCCAAATGGAGGACATATTAATTCTGAAAGATCAGTATTTGCCCTCGAAGGAATATCAAAGAAACCCACAACGATGACAGATGAAGATTGGAAAAAGTTGGATAGAAAGGCGGTTGCAACCATTCGTCAATATTTGGCTAAAAATGTATATTTTAATGTTGTTGGAGAGAAGACAGCAGCAAACTATGGAAAAAGCTTCATGATCTATATGAAAAGAACACAACGTCAAATAAATTTTTTTTGATGAAAAAACTATACAATCTCAAGATGGAGGGTGCTTCAGTAGCAAAACATTTAAATGAGTTCAACATAATTACTAGTTAGCTTGCCTCTATTAAAATCACTTTGGATGATGAGATTAGAGCCATCTTATTAATGTGTTCAATGCCGGACAGTTGGGAGAATTTGATCATAGCTATTAGCACTTCGGCACCTGGAGGAACTCTAAAGTTTGATGATGTTAGTAGCAGTTTAATGAATGAGGAGTTGTGGTGTAAATCAATGACATAGAACTAGGGAGGAGAAGCCTTAGCTCTAGCTGATCGCGGTAGAAAATTTGATTGGAATCGACAAGGGCGTTCGAAGTCAAGAGGAAGATCAAAATCAAGAAGAGGTAGAATTACCTGTTATCATTGCGGCAAATTGGGACACATGAAAAGAGAATGTCAATTTTGGAAGTGAGAACAAAAAGAACAAAAACCAACAAGTGCAAATGAAGATACTACGACTGTTGCATCAGATGGTGAGGTATTAATTACTGTTTCATATGAGGATGCATGCCTTTGTGCTTCTAATCATGATATTGATTGGATTTTAGATTCTGAAGCCTCCTACCATGCTACCCCAAGTAGAGAAAATTTTATTTCTTATAAATCTGGTAATTTGGGTAAGGTTTGCTTGGGTAATAATAATTTATGTAAAATTGAGGGAGTGGAGGATGTTTTAATAAAAATAGAAGATGGTTGTAGTTTATTGCTTAAACAGGTCAGGCATGTACCAAAGCTTGGAATGAATCTAGTTTTAGCTGGAAAGCTAGGATGAAGGCTACCATATAGTATTTGGCAAGGGATGCTAGAAAATCGTAAAAGGTTCACTGGTTGTTGCAAAGGGGCAGAAAAGGGGCACTCTTTATATGTTAAAGTCGAAGCTGCAAAACTTAGATATTTCTATTGTTGCATAGGAGCTGCAACAGATTTATGACACAAAAGACTTGGACACATGATAGAAAGAGGCCTGAAAATACTTGCTGAGAAAAACCTTTTGCCTGGAATAAAAGGTACTGAATTTAAATTTTGTGAACATTGTATTATGGGTAGACAGAAAAGAGTGTCTTTTTTAAGGAATAATTCGAAAAGGGATACAAAAATAATAGATTTGGTGCATTCTAATGTTTGTGGCCCCATTTAATATAAAATCACTAGGTGGGGCTACTTATTTTGTAACTTTTATTGATGATGCGTCAAAAAAGGTGTGGGCTTTCCCTATTAAGAGTAAGGATCAAGTTTTAGATGTTTTTCAGAAATTTCATATGGCTGTTGAAAGGGAAACTAACAAACTATTGAGATGTATTAGAACACAAAATGGTGGGGAATATTGCTTCAAAGCCTCTAAAGAATATTGCAGTAAACATGGGATAAAGCATGTAAAAACAATTCCTCTCACTCCACAACAAAATGGAACAGCTGAGAGAATGAATCGAACAATACTGGAGAAGGTGAGAAGTATGCTTTCAAATTCTGGTTTGCCTAAACATTTTTGGGCAGAGGCTGTTCGAACTGCTTGTTACTTAATAAACCGCTCTCCCACAACTTCATTAGATGAAGGCATTCCTAAAAAGGTATGGACCGGTAAGGATTTATATTATTCTCATTTGAAATTTTTCGGTTGTGAAGCTTATGCGCACATTCCTAAAGAACAAAGGTCCAAGTTGGATGAAAAATCATTGAAATGCATTTTCTTAGGATATGCTGACAATGAGCTAGGTTATCGGTTGTGGGATCCTCTAAAGAGAAGAATTATTAGAAGTAGGGATGTTATTTTTAATGAAGGGCAAATGTTTAAAAATACTGACAAAAGTGTGGAGATGCAGAAATTTGTTGAAATTATTGGACAACAAGAGGAACAACAAGAAAATCTGCCACCATTACAAGAAGCCACTGCTGGAAATAATGACCAGCTATTATGACATAATGGAAGTGAGAACAACAAGAAGTAGAAACCATGCAAGAGCCATTACAAGAGATTCCAATTCGTAGATCTACTAGGCCTCAAAAGGTTTCACAGAGATATCCTCTCTCAGATTATATTTTATTAACTGATGAAGGTGAAACTAGTTGTTTTCAGGAAGCTTGTCAAGATGAGCATAGTAAAGAATGGTAGAAAGCAATGGAGGATGAAATGACTCTTTGCAAGAAAATAGAACTTGGGAGTTGGTAAAGCTTCCAAAAGGAAGAAAAGCTCTACGAAACAAATGAGTGTACAAGATCAAACATGAGGGTGAAGAGAAGAAGAGATACAAAGCAAGGTTGGTCATGAAGGGATTTGCTCAAAAAGAAGGTATTAACTTCAATGAAATTTTTTCACCTGTTGTTAAAATGTCATCCATTAGAGTTATTCTTGGTCTTGTTGCTGCTCTAGATTTGGAATGTGAATAGTTAGATGTAAAGACTGCTTTCCTTCATGGAGAATTGGAAGAGGAAATTTATATGGAGCAGCCAAAAGGCTTCAAAATAAAAGGTAAAGAGAACTTGGTTTGTAGGTTGAAGAAGAGCCTCTATGGGTTGAAACAAGCACCTCGCCAACCTGGTATAAGAAATTTGATTCTTTTATGTTGGAGCATGGTTTTAATAGACTAGAGACTAATCATTGTGTCTACATCAAGAGATATGACCAAGAAAAGTACATTATATTATTGTTATATGTGGATGATATGTTAGTTGTTGGACATGATAAGAATATGATTGGAAAGCAGTGAAATGGATGTTAAGATACCTTAAGGGTACTAGCCATTACTGTTTATGTTTTGATCATACTAATATGGTGCTTGAAGGTTTTATAGATATAGATATGGTTGGAGATGTGGACACTAGAAATTCCACCACTGGTTATCTATATACATTTGCAGGAGCAATAGTGTCTTGGGTATCTAAGCTACAAAAAATAGTAGCTCTCTCCACAACAGAGGAAAAATACATAGCTGCAACTGAAGCATGCAAAGAGATGTTGTGGATACAATGATTCCTTGGAGAGTTGGGCATAAAACAAGACAAGTATGTGCTATATTGTGATAGTTAGAGTGCCATTCACTTGGTGAAAAACCCAACTTTTCACTCGCGAACCAAACACATTGACTTAAGGTATCATTGGATTAGGCAGGTATTGAAGGAAGGAAAGCTACACTTGGAAAAGATCCATACAGCTGAGAACCTTGCAAATATGTTTACAAAAATACTGCCAAAAGCCAAGCAAGAGTTATGTAGGAGCTTGGAAAGCTTGCAGATGAGTTGATGCGCAGGCTTGGGCAAGGATCAATAGCAAAAAGTATCATCTACAATTGCAGTTTGTTATCTAGGAGCCTTGTATTTAGCTTCAAGTGGGAGAATGTTAGTTTTTTGAAGACTAAATTTAAAAATCAAGAAACTTCTATTTCGAATAGATTTTTTCTACTTTTAATTAAGAAAAATCTAATTCGAATAGAAGCTCCTCGTATTATCCAGAAACTTCTTCTTTTGAAAGCTTCCTGCTTTTTATAAATATGTCAATATTTATCTCTCCCATGTATTATTGATAAAAGTATGATTTTCGAACAACTCCTGATGTAAAAGATTTTCTACGATAATAAAAGCTATTGATCCTTGCTCCGTGGTTTTTCCTCCACATTGGAGGTTTTCCACGTAATCTCTATGTTATTGTCAATGTCTTATTTGTTGGACCTATTTTATTTACTATGTTTTAATTTTATTGCTGCTGTTATTATTTTTATTCTAGTTTGAATTACATTACAATTGGTTATCTGAAACCGCTTTGCCAAATATCAGAAAAGGTTGCGCTTTTTACACGACATAATAAAAATAGGTAGGTATAATGGTTGACACCTATCTTGTCAAAGAGTTGTGCATTTGCAGGCATGACATGCATGCAATTGTAATGTGTCAATAAAAATGGCTTTCTAAAGCCCATTGTGTCCTTACGCGTCTTCCTATCTTTTCATTTTTGTAGAAGTCCATTTCAAAAAAAGTGTGATTTCAGACACGACAGGGCACAAATTCACTGAAAATTTTGATCTGGATTTGATCAAAAGGATGCCTCTATTTTAGGTCGATAGTGGAGTTCATATTACTGACTATGCTGGCAAAGTGGACACAATAAAATTCCACCACCACCAATGCTCGCAGTTGAAATTCAATTTACACACATGTCATCAAGTATGTACTGAAAACTTGTTTACAGACATTGCACAGATATATAACTTTAACTTGAATGATTTTAGTATACTTTTTTGTTTGAAATTTTACTGAAATTGTTTAAGGGGTGTTTCTAATTCATTTTTTATGGAAAATGATGCTATTAATGCAAGTGTAGGAAACAACAGTTTGGTTGAGATTTTCACAGTTAGTTGTTCAAGTATTGCTTTGTTTGTTTGTTTGTTTTTTTTGTTTTTTTGGTGCTTGATGGTATTTTAGATTCAACATTTAGATGGTTTAGATATAACAAAGGTTTTTGAACCAATTTGGTACACGAAGTTCTTTCTCATAAGCCTATCTAGTTGGTAATGGATTGATTCTATGTGTGGTGATGCTTGTCCAATATTTTAACTCTTTGAATTATTTAGATCCTTTGAAATTTTATATGTTTCCTTTTATTTAATATTTCTTTAAAATTGCTTTTAAGGTTGTGAAAAACTCTAAATCTTTGCCAAACTCTTGCACTTTTGTTATGTTCTTATGTTAATAGTTTGCCTCAATCACTTGATCCCTTAAGTTATGTCTTCAATACTTCTATTTCGTTTTATAATCGACACCATGTACCTGAGTACTGATTAATCCCTTTCCCCTTATATGCTTTTAAGATACCGCTTAACCCTTTGCGCTTCACCAACTCCCATTTAACATATGGCATTATTTTGCACACTTCAATTCATGAGCACTATTTTCTCCCCACAAACTAGTGAAACAACCATAAATGCTACTTATTCATTAACATTCAAGATATGTGCGAGAGCAGGAGCGATGCCCAACAAGAAAATATTTTGAATGTTGTTGTGCAGGTCAGTTTGGGTAGGGTTGTGCAAGAGGATGGGGTTGCACTTCTAGTCGGCTCTCCTTCAGTTAGGGATCCTCTGCTTCCTAACGCAAGTTTGGATAGGTTTCCCCTTGTTGGGTAGGTTGGTGTGAATGTGGGTGAGACGTTGGGCGGGAGAAAATGGGTTGATCCCCTTGCTCCTATCAATGGTTGTGAAATCCCTCCTTTACAGGTGGATTTTGGCATTGAACCTCCTTTGAATGGTGTTCTCCCTCAACTTGGCTTGTCTGTTGGTGTTGCCCAGGGCTGTGTTGATGGGGACCCTGTACCTCCTCATAAACAAAAATCCTTTCTTGATGTTGTTCATGCCCAACCTCCCACTGCTCAGGCTAGGGTTCAGTCTTTGCCCTATGCCTGTGCCTCCCCTGTGGTGGTCTATGGGCTAGAGGTTGCTGAGAATGAGGATTTTTATATGCACCAAGGTGTGGTTTGCAGGTTCAATGGCTTGTGGCCCTCCCTTCTGAATCTCCATGAGTGGGTTTCCCTTTCCTAGAAACCTATTGTTACTAGGCAGATTGACCTCTATCCCAATTCTAGAGGCTTTTTCTTTGTAACATTTACTTTCCTTGAGGGTCGTGACTGAGTGCTTGACCAAGTGTGGATGTGAGGTGTCCATTCACTATTCATTCAGCCTTGGTCTTGCTCTTTCAACCCTCTTACGAAGCCACTAAATATCAAACTAGTTTGGGTTCGTCTATTGAACCTCCCTCTCCAGTTTTGGGAGGATTCTTGTTTTGAAGCTATTGGCAATGCCATTCTAGTAGCTTTTTGAAGGTGGAATCTGTCTCAGGTTCTTGGGAATACTATGGTGGCTCGTATTTTAATTGATTTGGACATCTCCAAGTCTCTCCATGGTGATGTGGTCTTGATGGTGGAGGACAAACCTTGGAACTAGTTTATGGACTATGAGGGGTTCCCTTTTCGATGAAAGAGATGTTTCTCTATTGGTCATTTGGTCTTTGGTTTCCCCTTTGCTCACCACAAAGGCACTACTACTTGGTGGAAGGATGCTCTCTCAAACCATCTCATGGTGGGCTCTCCCCCTTCGGAGGGTCCCTCTAAGGAGGACTCTTCCTTGGTGGTTGTGGCTCCCCAAGTTCCTCCTCTAGCTAACCCAAGCTATGGAACAATTTTACCATTCTATTGTCACTGCACTGACTGATTCTACCCATCCCTTGCTGAACACTGCTGGTGATTCCTCGAATGCTCCCAACTCCTCCCCTACATTGTCGACTTCACTTCATGGAGGCTCTTTGTCTGTTGTGGTTGTGGATGAACCGCTCATCTTTCCTCACTCAATTGACCTTGGCTCCAAGCCTTCCTGGTCTATTGTGTGAAAAAAAATGAAGGGACTCCCTAAACTGCGGCCTCGAGTTTTGGGAGTCAATCCTATCCCCCCAGATTCTGGGGTTGTCTAGTCCCAGTACTTCTTTCGACATTGTCTTCCGGTTGTTCGTGTTCTAGTATTGTTCTGTGTGTGGCCTGTTTGGCATGTTTTATCCAGCCTTGTGGCTCCTTCTTGTAAGCTCTTTCTAGTTCATGTCTTGTTTTGAACTAGCCCTTTTTTTTTTGCCCCGAGGGCCCTCTGTGTAAAGGGTATAACACCCTATAAATGTTTCTTACCTTATAAAAACAACCATAAATGCTTCCCTTCTTTTCTAACCTATATGGTTTCTTTGCAAACTCCCTTTAGTTCTTTTCAGTTGATTACTTGCTCTTTAAGTTTCTAGTGTTTTGAATTTTTGTGATGTCTCTTAAACCATGTGTTATCAACTCCTTTTCCTAGTAACTTAAGTTGTTAATTTGTGCACATTCTTTTAAAATATTTTAAGTGGTCTGATGATGAGCCCATCAGGTGGTCCCACATTTATCCTAGTCAGTTCCAAGTGTTGACATTTAATTGAATTGACTAGCTATAACCTTCAAGGAAGCTTTTAATCTTGATAGTTTCTTCTTGTGAGCCCTTGAAAAGTATCTTTCATGTGGTCTTAAGCTGAGGTGTCGCCAAGTCATTTTAATTATAAGTGTTTCTTTCTTTTTGTGTTGGCTTAAACCTTTGTGGGGTAATATTAAGTCGAGTTTTTGTTTCCTCAAACTCCTGAAATCGTGCCACATATCTCATCATTGCTCATTCTTGTTGTTTCATGGAAGAAAGCCTTGTCGAGGAAGCTCATAAAGTTTCCATTTTTTCCTGCGAGTCCTTGAAATGTTGACATGTGTTCCAATTCAAATGTCCATGAATACCATTGATCTTCATCAAATTGATGATCCAAACTCAAAAATGAAGAACTATCACTAGTTGTGTGCTCAAGCATGTGAAGAAATTAATGGTGGATTTGATCTAATTTAACAAGTTTTTATTGTATTGGTATAATTACATGCATTTGTATCATTCAAAGCACAAAATGAAGATTGCAGAGGGAATTTGTTTCCAATTTTTAGACAAATGAGATTTTTTTTTGTTGACATTTCCAAGGTTTTCAACAATCTTAAAGTTGTATGTTAATTTATACCTTCTTTGTTGCATTTTGGTGTAAAAAGTTAAATTTTTGGTTTGCTAGAAATAGAAATCAAATTGGGGTTTTGGAAGGGTTAGCAAATTATTTAAAATTTTAAAGAATTCTTCTAAGAAGTTTAAAATTTTAAACCCTACCTTGTATAAATCAAAACCCTAAAACAAAAATCCATGGTCAAAACATCAAGGGGTGTGAAGAGAGGTCTTGATGATGACATCATGTCTCTGATTCCTAGATCATCCAAGAGGCCCAACATGTCATAAGGTTCAAGGATTCCTATAGACCAAATTATTGATAAGAATGAGAATTGCAGGGACCTTATCATTCCAATTTAGGGGTATGCTCTTTTTAAGCATGCTTTCAAAAAATGCTTGATTGACAGGCCTATTTTCAATTTTTGGAGATTGACAATTGGGAGATTGGTGGTGCCTAATATGTTTGTAAATGTATACCTTATCAAAAGAATTGCACAAACATATAATTGAGAGAAAGAGGCTTTGTACATTACAAATGGAGAATTTTTAATGAATTTAAATAGGGGCTACATTTGTAAAGTGTTCAATTTGGACACTAATGCTTAGCTACCAATAGATTTCAGTGCTTTGGCTAGAGAATATCAGAGGCATAGAGATGGCTATAGAGTTAAGTGATTGCCAAGCTTGAAGCCTAGAGGGCCAAACACATATATAAGGATGTTTTGCAAAGGGTAGTTGGAGGTAATCAACTATGATATGTTTGAGGATTATTTCATGAATATATATATTTCCCAAGGATTTCCAAATATTGGGCATGGATTGACAAGCCCGAGATGCTAGTAAATTTAATGGTGTTGGTTGTAGACATTTAAAGTAGGTATGTCAACAAACCATATGATTATGTAGGCTATATTGCAGAGGAAATTCATAAAGCCTTGAGCTCAATTGAAAATGACAATCATATAGTGATGCTTTATATATTGGATATGGATTTAATCCAAGGTATGAGATCTTGACAATTTGGTCAATTTTCCTATAGACCAATAACCCTAGGTAATAAAATATGTAAAAAAAACTCACTACCAATATGATAGTCAACAGATTAGGAAATACAAGTGCCCTCCAAGGAACCACCCTTTCTATAAATACACCATTATTTACAAAAGAAATTAGAGGTGAAATTGGAAAAGGTTAATGCTATCAATTTGAAGTTACAAGAGAAAGTGAACATGTTTGCAGGACTACTTCCACCTCCACAAGCTACAATTGAAGATAAAGAATCATAGAATAAGTCAACCTTAACTCTTGAGGTTAATAATTTTAGAGAAAATCTCAAGCAGAGCAAGGGGAAGCAAGAATGGTAAAGGAAGAAGTGAACAAAAGGATTTCAAGCTAGGTTGACAACATGTTGGGCCACAAGTTGTCTAGTATTTTGAGCCATGTTGATAAGGTCTAGAATAATTGTACAATATTATGAAATATTCATTCACTATTTAATGCCAAGGCAGGGGTTAGGTTGAAATGCTTTCAAGTCAGTTGGGCTCCAAGAGTAGCATTGTTAAAGATTATTGTAGAGCACTCCAATTTTTGGCTTCAAAATTACAATTTTGTATTTTTTCGTTCTTTCTAAGGTTGATTCTTTAAATGATATCATTTGCCACCACAATAAATTCCAAGCACTAATGAAAAGGGAGATGGATGTCTTTAAGGTATTTTAGGAGTATCAGATGCCTCCTATTTTGGATGAGAAATATGGGTTAAATGAAATCTTGCAAGGAGTGGAAATCCAATTTTGATAACATTATAACTCCTATTTATGTGAAAATTAATAAAGATGGTGAGATGAATGCAAAATAATTAAATATCAGCATGGACATGCTCTCCAAAATTGAATACAACATGGCTAGTTTCTTTGACATGGTGTAGGTATTAATAAGTGATGATTATATGGATCACATGGTTAGGGTAAATTAGTTTCTCCTACTCAAATGATAACTTTTCATCAAAGCAGAACATAAATAAGGAGATGAGTAGTGCAAATATTTTAGTTGGGTTGCAATCAATCATCAACTTTCAGCATAAATGAAAGATCAACAAGTCAAAATATGAATATTAATTTTTTCCATCGGCTCTAAAAGGAAATTTTAATTGAATAAAATCCACTCAAAGTTATAAATATTCTTAGCGGGATTTAACATATATAGAAGTAACCTAGATTTCTCATGTTATAATTATATCTCTATGATAACTGTTGGTGTAATTAAAAGTATTGTACCTTGTCCTAGGTCATGATTACACCTTAGTTAAGTTTACTTAGGAACCACATAGGAGGTAGTTGGAGAATTTTCACTTTTGGTGGACTTATCATGTTATTACTTTATCACATCCACCTTTCGTGGACACATCATGTGATTACCTCTCCACCTTTTGTGGGTGATCCACCATTAGTGGTGATTATCACATTATCACTTTTCCACTTTAGGTGGAGCGATAACTTTTCACAATTTTCTCATGTCATAAGATTACGACACTTGTCATAATCTTATGCCATTCTATGTTCTCACCTTGTTTATATAACCAAGGGGTCTCCTATGTACTTTTGCATAACCCATTCTATTCTCATTGCATCATTGGCAGAATACAGTCTATTCTTGTCATATTATTTTTATCTCCCTTATACTTGTGCTTTCTATTAGGCCTCTAAATCTTGGGTGGCTACCTTCATAGCCAATTCTTACATGGTATCAGAGCTATTTGAGTGCCTTTGGATTGTCATTTTGGAGAGATATTAAGTGTAATCTTGTATTTTCTTGATAGAAATACTAGATTTTGGGGGGTTCCATTTTTTGGCTTTCTATTGCAGGTGTATTTTGGGACCTTGTTGCATTAGATCTGAGCTCATCATTGCATCCAGAGTGTTCGAGATAGTCAAATTTTCCTTTTGTTTCGTCTTAGTTGGACATTGGAGGCCAAATTTGCAAGGGTTTGAAGATAGGAGGTGGTTGCCAAATCTAGGAGCTAGCTACCATTTCAAAGCATTTTTAGCCAAAAATTGCATCGCCATCATGTTCAGAAGGACCAAAAACCCCTAAATCGACTGTCAAATCATCAAATTTGGACAAAGTTACTCTTTGAGGCAAAAATTTTTAGCAGGCGGGCTGTACGGCCCTACCTGCACAACAGTACAATTTTTCATTTTATAAAAATAAAATAAAAAAATTCTACAAATATTTTAATTAAATTTGAAAAGAAAAAATAAATTGTATTGCATTTTTTGTTGTTTTAAAAACAAAGTTTAAAAAAATATACATAATTTTTTTTTTATTAACTTGCAAACGCAGGTACTGACAGTACCTGCGGCTGCAAGTCTATAGCCGGCGGTGGCGGCAAGGCTGTTTTCCATCTGCACAGCCATTGGCTGTTGCAGGGGGTAGTGTCCTTGCCAACCCCACTGGCCCCTTTTTTTATTTTTTTTAAATAAAACTTTTTTTATTTGTTTTTTTCATTTTTAATAAAAATTTTAAAGTTTTAAAAATAAAACTTTAATGTTTTTTCTTTAATAATTTAAAAAATATATATGTTTTTCTTCATTTTGTTTTTTCAATAAAGTTTTTTATCAAAAATTTTAAAAATAATTTTTCTTTATTAATTTTAATAAAAAAATTCAAAAAGAAAACATTTTTTCTTTCTTTATTTTAATAAAAGTTTTGTTTTCATAAAAGAAAATAATTTTCTTATTATTTTTTTAATAATAAATTTTTTCTTTTAATAAAGTTTTTAAATTGAACTTTTTAATTAAGTTTTTTTTAAAAACAAATCATGTAATAATAAGCAAACCTGGGAAAAAAAATTTGCCTCTTGATTGAGCCTTGTCATGTACTATTGCTCCTCTAACTGGCAGTCAACAAGGGGCCAGTTGCTTCTACTGACATCCACTTGGAGGGATTTCTTCACGGTCTTCTGCTTCGAGGCACCTTTGGTTGGCTTCTTCATCAACATTTCTAGTTTTGCATCATGTTGATTGTAGTTCTCCTCTATGTAATGTTGTAACACACTAAAATAAAGTGCCACAACCTACTATTTCAGTGTACTGTCATGTACTGTATGCTTCTTCGGATTGATCTATGTATCTAGTGTTAGTTCCTATCTACTCAACGAATGCAACGGCTGGTTACCCATGCATTTCGGTGAGATGGACTAAACACCATATAGACATTCCTATTTTGGAAGCACTCTACTTGTCTTCAAAAGTTTGGTTCTACATCCAGAGACTTGATGCATGGCTCCAGTGAGACTTAGATTGTACAATTTGTGCATGGCTCCAATGAGACTTAGATTGTACAATTTGTGCATGGCTCTAATGAGTCTTAGATTGTACCAATCTACCATTAATGAGCATTCAAGTTGATGCTCATGCAATTGTCTTCTTGGTTATGACCTTATTCCCGTTGCAGTGTGGGTTCATCTACAGTTCTTCATTGACAAATTCTGTAGTTACTCTTGAGTTGATAGATTCAGCTTAGTCACCAGTTATGTGGCATCTTCTATAGTTGTACCTAATTCTTTCTTTCAGTGCTTGTCACAGTTTGTCATTTCTTTTGGAACAACATTTGGAGGACTCATCATCATCCTTGGTCCACTCTACATCAGCCTTCATAGTGTTCTACATTGTCTTCCTCTTCAGTTAAGATTGGGGACTCTTGACATTGTGACATTTGAGCAATAACTCTCCATTAGGGGGGTTGCATGGACTTCATTCTTCTTATGGGGGGGCCTTTTTCCTCTCTCGAGGTTTTATCCTTCCTAGAGCATATTTCTTGTTTTGTTTCTCTCTTTTGGGGAAGAGTTTTGTCCCACTGGATTTTCTCCTTTTCTCCGCTTTGTGAGAGATTGCACTATGTGTGTACATGGGTACCTAACATGGCCTAGTTGTCGGGACCCATCTTGCATTGTTTTCTTTTGTGTACATTCTCCCTAAGTTGCACTTAAGGGGGGATGTTGGGGTAATTAAAAGTATTTTACCTTGTCCTAGGTCATGATTACACCTTAGTTAAGTTTACTTAGGGACCACATAGGAGGTAGTTGGAGAATTTCCACTTTTGGTGGACTCATCATGTTATTAATTTATCACATCCACCTTTTGTGGACACATCATGTGATTACCTCTCCACCTTTTGTGGGTGATCCACCATTTGTGGTGATTATCACATTATCAATTTTCCAATTTAGGTGGAGCGATAGCTTTTCACAGTTTTCTCATGTCATAAGATTACGACACTTGTCATAATCTTATGCCATTCTATGTTCTCACCTTGGCTATATAACCAAGGGGTCTCCTATGTACTTTTGCATAGTACATTCTATTCTATTTGAATCATTGGAATAATACAGTCTATTCTTGTAATATTAAATTTTTATCTCTTATGCTTGTGCTTTCTATTAGGCCTCTAGATCTTGGGTGGCTACCTTCATAGCCAATTCTTACAATAACAATAGACAATTCATTTTTTTTGTTCATATGAATACAAACCACATTTTTAATGTCTCCTCATTGTAAAGCAATATCTTTTGAATCTTAATAATGAAAGATGATCAAGGTTCTCATTACGCAATTTCTATAACAAATTTTGATTGGTGGCTTCTATTCAAGTAATAAATTAAATTTTCTTTTAGTTGAATGATTAAAGATATTGTGATTATGATAAGAATCTTAAAGAATTAAAATGATGTTGTGGATATTAGTTGGTTTTCTTATTGTAAGGCAATAAGATAGTTAAAAACCATTGAATTAGGGTTCTAGTCTGTTATCAAGAAAAAAACATTTCATTAAAGACTTTGTAATGGATAAGACACCAGTCTAATTAGTTCATGAGATCAAAACCTAGGCAGGATCAACATAAAATTGGAAAATTATCTTTTACTTATTTATTTTATTATGCTCATTTCACACTATTAAAGTATAAAGATATAGAAGGTTTTGGAGAAGATTCATCCAATCAAGTTCACCCCCAAGTTGCATGTGTGAAATTGTTTTGTTTTGACATAATTTGATATAGTATTATGACCTAAAAATGATTTTATATAAAGGGAGACCCACCTTGGTTTTGCAGAGCCTAAAGTGCAAAGGAAAACAATCATAAATGTGTCTCTTGTTTGTTGGCCAGTTATCTAAGGTTCTCAAAGATAGAACTTGACTAATCCTTAGAGAAATTTGGGAAATCAATTGGAAACACCAATAACGTGCATACCCACATGTTGATTTTCCAAACAATTCGCAATCTACAACTCTTTGTAGAATGCAGTGTTGTTTCTAGTTCATTTTTAAAGAAAATGATGATTTTTTTCAATTTAACATGTATGAGACTTTAGTAGCTATAAAAAAATTCTATTTTCAACTTTTATCTAAGAAATAAAGTTCCCCTTTTTAAATCTATTTAAGCCAATATATATTTTCTTATTTTTTGAATTTTGATGCTTGCATTATTTCAATTTCACTAACTTCTACCTAGGAATACCAAGGGCAGCTCTTATTTTTAAATCATAATTTAGGATAGAGGATAATTCTATTTTTTAATACATAAGTTTTTTTGATGAAATTTGCATACTTTGAGTTTCCTTAAAAATGTTCCACTACGTGTTTTCTTAATGACAGTCATTATGAAGCTCAATATTAAAGCTACTATATTTGATTCCATCGACTTATAATTTCCTAAAATGCACCAAAAATACATGACTTTGTGACATTTTTATTTTAAAAGAATTTAATATGCAATTTTTTCTCTAAGGAATTATTTTTTTACGAATGGGCCATGAATTTATTTTTAATTGCTATTGGAAAATTTATATGAGAAACACAAAGGATTGTGTTGAAGTTATGTCAGGAAAAGATAAATATTTTTTTTTGGGTTTATTGTGTAAAGTTGAGTAGGATAAAAGAACAGAATGATCTTTCGATATATATATAATGGTCAATTTTCTATTATGTGTCAATGGTTGTACATAATTTGGGTTGTTATTTATTTAGCATAAATTATAAATTCTTTAAGATGAATGGGGGAGTTAATTTAACAAAAAATTATGAACACTATATGTGAGATTCCATGTGAAGTTCCACAAGAAAAATACATTGTCACAATTTATATATTAACATTATTAGTTTATACTCATTTATCAATAAATTATTCAAATACATCTTTATGTTTTCCTATTTATTATCTTTATTGTTTACTTCCTATCTCAAATGACCTAGTAAGTCCCTAGGACCACATTTGTTTTTTTGTGATGATAATAATTAGTGATCCACTCGAGTGGTGAATTGTTAAACCCATATATCTTTATATACGAGAATAGATGTTTATAATGGGATTGTGAAGCATGGTGTGTAGAGTTCATAAATCAAGGATGGGAGCAAGATAAGCTAATCCACATGGCAACTCTAAACTCTTCTAAGTTAAATGCCTTGGCTACCAACTATGGCACAAAATAATAGTGAGGAAAAAGTAGTCACAATAAAGATAAGAAACAAAAGAATAGAAAAGAGAAGAAAGATCATAAATTGACTGCTTCAAAAGTAGTTGATGAAACATAATCTTGAAATGAAAATAAGTCTAAAGAAGAGAAGATCAAATGTGCCTATTGTTAAAGACTTGGTCGTGATGAGCATAAACGTTTGAATAAACAAGTTGATCACTTAACACACATTCTTGAAAAGAATAATCTAATTGTTCATAAATCAATAAAACAAAGTTCATATGAGGGGTCTCATAAGGAAAATTATAACAATGGGTTCAAAGGAAAGGGAAAGGCTTTTGTAACAGTTGCTTCTCTACCATACACTTGGATTTTTGATTTGGGTATCTTGCACCACATGGCTTCATCTAAGGAGGAACTTGCATCTTTGGAGCCATGTTTTATTCCTTCTATTTTAATGGGTGATAATACTCTTGTAGAGGTATATGGGAGAGGGTCTATTGCTATGGGGGATGACACGTTTCAAGATATTCTTTATGTGCCCTCATTATTAACTAATCTCCTATTGGTATATCAAATCACTCACATAGGTTTAGACAAGTAGGTTAAGTTTTCTCTTGATTTAGTGGTGATTTGTGAGTTGCAAAATAATTCTACAATTGTAGTTGAGAGAGAATATCCCTAGTATTGGTTTTATTTGTTCTCACTTTATTCTCGATCCACCTTCATTTGTTCTAGTCACTCATTCTGATGAGGTGAGTAATTTGTGGCATAAAAAATTTGGCCACTTGAACTACTGCTACTTGTAGCAACTCAGTCAATGGGACATGGTTACATGATTTCCTATAATTTGGTTTTTTTATGGTGTTTGTTAGGGATGCATTATTAGCAAGCATCCATAAGAGAAATTTGACAAAGGAAAAGCTTGGAGAGCCTCATATGTTTTAGAGTTGGTACATAATGATTTGGCTTGTCCATTTTCACAACCATCTTTCAGTAAATTTTGATATGTTTTAACCTTAATTGATGACATTTCTAGGTACACGTTTATGTGCTTCCTCAAACAAAAGTTTGAATTATTTCATTCATTCTTGGAATTCAAGGCAACTACAAAGAAACAAACTAGGTAAACCATCAAATTTTTGTGTATAGATAATGGGGGGAATATGTCAACTATAGGTTCAAGATCAATATTGTGCTTCAAAAAGCAACGATTTGCAACATATAGTTCCCTATAATCATTAGTAGAATGAAAAATTTGGTCCTTGAAAGAGATGCCTAATTGTATGATTCATTCCAAGTCTTTGGCATGACCATTCTAGATAGAAGCCATTAAGGGGGTAACTCTTTTTCAATGTTGGCACAATTGGAAACCTCTAGTTAAGCACTTTTGAGTGTTTGGCTCTTATGCATGAGCCCACATTTGAGTAGAGAAACACAAGGCTATAAATTTGTAGAGAAATTCTTACATATTTTTTGGATACCCAAATGATGTCAAAGGCTACAGGCTTCTTCATCCTACCACACATGAGTTGTTCATCAAGAGGAATGTTCATTTTGAGGAGATCCCTTCTAGTTATTCTTATCACTTCCCCAACCACAATCAGATTTGATTCCTTGCATCATGAAGATAGTTCTTTAGATGATCATCATCCTTTAAATCTTGATGATGAGTCTTCTTCCTCCACTTTAGATGATAGTGATAATGAGGGTTCATATAGCCCACCTTCAAAAGTTGATGATTGTCCTCCTCCTCCAGTCATAAGGCCTCTTTGGGCTCGTCAAATATTGCAATCAATAGGGGATTGGGTAGGTGATCCTTTAGATCATAAAAGAACAAGATCACAATTTGAAGAGGCTCCACATCTCGTCCTCACCAAAACTCCTAATCCACTATCCATTTTGGGAATTTTTCGGTGTCCTTGAGTGGGATGCAACTATGCAAGAAGAGTTTAGTTCCTTGGAGAGAAACCACATTGGGATCTTGTCCCACTTCCTAAGGGAAGGAAAATTATTCTAATGAAAATGGATCTATCAAACAAATTTTTTAGAAAATGGGCCAATTGATAAGAATAAGACTTGCTTGGTTTCTAAGGGATTCTCCCAGGTTTCTGGGATTGACTACTCTAAGACTTTTACACCAATCACCAAAACAAATTCCATCCAAATTTTCCTTGTTATCATTGTAGTTCATAGATGGGAATTTCATCAAATGGACATGAAGAGTGTTTTTATCCATGGTGACCTCAGGAAGAGATATACACAGAGCACCCACAAGGGTTCATACAAGAACCTTCACTTTTTTTTGTCTTTGAGAGTCTCTCTATGGCCTCGAATAGGCCCCTTGAGCTTGGTATGCCAAGATAGACTGCTTACTTCTAAAAGTTGGGTTCACTTGATATCATTTTGATCCTAATGTCTACACTCTATATCATGATGATATTCAAACTTTCCTCGTTCTCTATTTTGATGAAATTGATCAAAAAAATTCACTCATCCACCATTCAAGAAGTGAAAAATTCCCTTCATGATCAATTTTTTATGTTAGACTTGGGATTATTGCACTACTTCTTGGGGATTTATTTCACTCATTATTCTTCAGGTATCTCTCTTATACAACCTAATTATGCACTTGATATGCTCCATAGGTTTCTCATGACTAACTGTAAGCCTATGTCAACTCTATTTCTGTCAAGGGTCAAACTTGAGGCTAAGTGTTTTTCGTCGTTGGTAGATGGCACTTTGTATTGAAAACTTGTTGGTAGTATTATCTATCTAACTCACACAAGACTCGATATTTCATATCTTGTAGGTACGATCTCTCAATTCATGTAGGAGCCACATGAGTTGCAATAGAATGAAACTAAGAGGATTCTTCACTACATCAAGGGTCCTCACAACAATGGGATTCACTATGAAATGATCATGGATTTTGACTTGGTGAGACACACAGATTTAGATTAGGTAGGTGATTATTAGGATTTCAAGTCTACTTCAAGGTATTGTTTCTCCCTTGGGTCTGATCTAGTTTATTGGTTGAGCAAGTAATGGTATGCTATTTATTTTTCATCTACAAAGGTTTAGTATTGAGGAGTGGTTAATGCTACTACTGAGGCCATTTGGCTTCAGAACATTCTCATTGAGTTTGGCATTCCCTTTTAGAAGATTGTAGTCATCTTTTGTGACAACCAAAGTATAATTCAAATCTCTCACAATCTAGTCCACCATTAGTGGACCAAATGCATTAAGATCCACATGCACTACATTCGAGGGTTGATTCATGAGAAGATCATCGATCTCAGATATTGTCTAACATTAGATTAAACTATACAAACATCTTCACCAAACCCTTCACTGAGATCAAGTTCACTTGCAATATTTTCTTGGGTTGTGGTTGGTGTCCTCTTCTAGGGGGGCTACTTAGTCCTCTTCTTCTTTCTCTATTTTGGGGGACTTTTCTCTCTAATATTTTTTTATTTGGAGGGGACTATATATATATGGGGGTGAAGCCACAATAGTGATTTACAATTGAAGTGAGGAAGGAAAAATCACAAAAATGGAATGCATTGTGAAAAACTTGATTTTAGGGGTTCATACAAACCTATTGGTTCAACCAAACCCATTAGGGGTTCGCTAGAACCTGGGCTTAGGTGAACCCTTTTAATGCTTTACCACTAAAAAAGCCAAAAAAACCCCTTATAAAGGGGGGTTTGAATGAACCCTAGTTCGAGTGAACCCCTAGGGGTTTGCTCGAACCCCCTTTACTCCTCATCCCCCCCTTAGACACAAAAAATCCTTGAATTTTGGCACTTCGGAGCTCGGGTTGAGGATGAAAATGGATGAATCTTCACAAACCCAATTGGAATCAGGTAGTCCTCAGAACGAGCTATCCAATAAATATAATTTTAATATTTTTTGGTTTTATTATGTATTTGTTTTTTTAGTTTTATTAAACATAGGTGTTTCATTGAAAATGAAGGTCTTTGTTCTGCACGTGGAAAAATAGCAGATTATCAAAAAAAAAAATTGAAAAATATGAGTGCACCAGATATTGAAGTCCTTCATCCAACAAAAAAAATAAAATTTTGATATATACAAAAAATTTTATGCGTTATACGGTCGTGTTATGTCTGAATTGTAATTGGTTTGACTTCAAAACTTGATTAAAGAAAAAATATTTAATAAAAAAATTTCTAACCAAGTGGAAGCACTAGATATCAGAATTACGAATCTAAATTCAAAAGAATTAGAATTTTATCCTTCATAGAAATAAATTTATGCGTTATACAGTGTGCGTCACTTTTTAAAAATGTTGTTTTTTGAAAAAAATCAATTTTCGTGGGAGATGGAAAAAGAAGTGCAATCTGATTCCAAAAATTTTGAAAAAAATATTTTTAGAATCTATAGACAAAATGTGACGAGACTCTTGTTTGCATCATCTTCAAATTCTTCATGGTTTAGCCGCTATAGGTGCCCGAATGTGAAGATTTAGTTAAAAATAATAATTTCAGTGTCCAGTTTGGCCAAAAATTGTAAACCACTATTGTGGGATCACCCATGGATACCTAACATGGCCTTATTTGTTAGGATCCATCATCTTTTACATCCTTCTAAGGTATGCTTAAGAGGGGATGTTGATGTAGGTTTTTTTTTCCTAGTGGGTTACTTTATTTTTCCTTAGTCATAGGTTTTTCCTACACTTTTATTAAGTTTACTTAGGATAATAAAGAAAGTTTATTATTTAATAACTAGGAAATAAGGTGTCCCACCCTTAATGGGTGGAGCATTTACTTTTTCATCATTTTATTTAATATTGGTAGTTATTGGTGGTCAATTCCTATTGGTTGATTTTTCACCTCCACTATCTCTTTAGTTCTTGTGACATAGATTTTGGGAACCCAAAATGCTAGTTGTTGCAATTCTAGGGTTTTTAACCTCAAAGGAGAGAGATTTATGTCCCAAAATACTTATGTAACACTCAAATTAGGATGTGTGAAATGTGATATGATGTAAATGAACTTTGACTAAATGAAATTAATTGATTAAGATGATCTAAAATGAATGCAAAAGTGCAATTTAAGCTATGTTTGGAAACACATTGTGATATGCAAACAACTATTAAAATGAAGAAATTATGCAGAACATAAGGTAAAGGGGTAAATCTGAGTGCACTTGGATGAAATATGAGTTGTCTTGAGTGTTTGGAATATCGATGAATTTTATTGATTTTTCACAGTGGGACTCATTCGCCTAAGGTGGCGAATCAGTCCTCCTACTAATGAAAAACTACTGGGAACTAATTTTTGTCTGTCGGGATCTAAAATCTGACAAAGTTCAAGTTTCCGGTCCTAAGGTGGGACTCATTCACCATAGGTGGCGAATCAGTCCTCTCCCAAATTTTTGAAAAAACCAGGAGACAACTCTGCAACACCAGATCTGGAAATGTCTGCTTGTCGGGTTGTCAAAGTCAAATCTCCAGAAAAAGGACAAATAAGTCTCTCCAACCTTGAATTTGACTTATGTTGACTTGAAGTGCCTAGTTGACATGAAAATCAATCTTCAACATCTTACAACCTATCAAATCTGTAGACAAAAGGGCTGCAAATACACAAGCAAAAGGGGAAAAATGATTAGGGTTAGTGAATAGGGGTTTGCCTTGGTCAAACCCCACTTTTGGTAACTAAACCCTTGAAAAGATAATGAAATGCAAGAGAAAGATAAAGTAATAACATGCAAATGATATCCACTCACCTAACTCTTGATCTTGTAATTCTGAAGTAATGTCAATGGCAGCTTCAAAGTGCTTGAAAAGTGCTTTAATTGTTGATGTAAGATGCTTGAATGCTTGAATGCATAGATGGATAAGTAAATTTGATGAATTGGGGGGGGGGGTGAAATGAGATAAAAATCACTTATTTATACAATTCTTGTGCCTTACTATCTGTTCATACCTCATCATAGGCCGACATCAAGTGATTTTTAAATAAAATCCCGAAAGGAAATTTGAAATATTTTGAATTTGGGGCCAAGGGGGACTCATTCGCCACCCATGGTGAATGGGTCCCACCTAGGATGTAAAAACAAGTGTTGGGAATAATGTTGTATTTAATGTTATTTGTTAGGATAACATTCAAAGATACACTTAATGAAGTCATATGAGGGCATAAAAAGACAAAATAAAGCATGAGAAAGGTGTAAATAGTGAAGATGTGCCTAGAAAAGCTTGAAGGCTTGTTACAAGACCTTACAACACTTCAATATAGGACTTGTTGATGAGAAAAAAAGGTGATTTGTAGGTAAATTGTATTAAATAAAGTCTAGAATAATGTAGAAATGTCTTACAACACTTCACAACACCTACACAAGACATTGTTCTTTGAGTTTTAGTACCTAAATAAGCATGTTCAAGCCATGATACAACATAAAATCAAAGCAACATAGTTCCAACACCATGAAACAAGACCTAAAATGCCATGAAAATGACAAAGGACCATTTTTCTATGGCACATTTAGCCCCCACTTTAGTGAGAGGATGAACCTACTTGAAAATCACACTAAAGTAGCCATGAACATTGAGGGGAGGGTTTGAATGCACTTATGCTAGCAAGATGGAATACAACAATCAAGAGGTATGATCAAGCCCCCACGATGAAGATCCCATGGAAAACTAAGTATAAGGACAAAGGAACACACAAGTGTTGAAAAGAATTGAATGAAGCTTTGATCATTAATCCAACTAGTTGTGAAAAGAGATCTAGGCTGATTGTTTGAAAAAGAAAATGTATACTCACTCTGGGGCCACAAAACTAGTCTGCAGGGTGAGAAAGCCCAACTATATACTCACTCTGGGGCCACGAAACTAGTAGTCCATGTGGTGAGAAATCCCAAAAAGTAAGATACATATGCTAGTTGGTATGCACTCACAAACACAAAGGTGGCTATGGGGAAAATTCATGTCGCTAGTTGGGCTTCCCACTCAACCATGTTAAAGCTATACCACTTGATAAGTTTAACAAGGTGCCACAAGGCCAAAGGAAATGTGAATTCTAAGCTTTAAATAATACGACACTACAGGCATGCAAGTTGTGTTATGCAAGGTGGCCAAGAAATGCAAAAATGTAATGTGAAAAATTGTTCAAAGGATTTGTGTTCAGTTTATGTAAGGTCAGTCACTTAGGGAACATTGTGTCTAATGTCTCAAAGAGAGGACCAATCAAAGAATAGTATATTCACAATTTAGGGGATGCAGTGTGTCACATCAAGCCACAAAGAGGAATGCAATATGCTGAGATAGATCACACTTATGAAGGACATCACACCCAATGTCATCCACAAAGTGACAAACGCATCACGTAAACAACAAGGCTACACTAGGAACCAAGAATGTAAATGAAATAATGGTAATGTATGCCCCCCAATTTAAAGGAATTGCGACACATCATTCTGTGAGAAATTACTTGAAAGTAGCTCGAAGAAAAGTAAATGTGAAAAGAAAACAAGACGTGAGAACTAGCCTGAAAAGCTCTATGCCAAGTCATATGTTTCAAAGTTAGGCTGTGTCATGTCAAAGAAAGGGAGTTTCCCCCTAGAAAAGAAAACACACCAAACACATAAAGGATCTATATATTTGGGGTCAGTATGCTTGTTGCTGCAATGTTTATATGAAAGAGTGTGGAACTGTCATCATTCCCCAAACACACATAGAACTAGAAGAATGAAACAAAGAGATAAAAAACAAAGGAAAATGAAAGTCCGTTTTGAGTCAACATGGAAGAGACATTATGGTCTCGACGCCTTGCATCATCCCCAAAAGGAAAACACAAGCGAAAGAAAAACAAAAAAGTGAAAGAAAATGAAAAAGCTTTTGGGTCAACATGAAGGAGACATTTCAGTCTCAATGCCTTACATCATCCCCAAAAGGAAAAACACAAGAAAAGACAAAGGAAACAAATGAAAAAGGACCATCTAGGTCAACATAGAAGAGACATAGGGTGTCTCTACACTTTGCATCATCCCCAAAAGGAAAACACAAAACAAAAATGAAAAAGGCAAGGACCGTTTGGTTAAACATGGAAGAGATATAGGGCATCTCTATGCTTTGCGTCATCCCCAAAATGAAAACACAAAAAAAAAATGAAAAAGACAAGGACCGTTTGGGTAAACATGGAAGAGACATAGGGTGTCTCTACGCTTTGTGTCATCCCCAAAAGGAAAACACAAAACAAAGCACGACAAATAGAAGAATAAATGTAAAAATAGAATAAGTGTACAAAGAGAGGAAACATCAAACACACAATACGGGGGAACATGATACACACATGAAAAGAAAAAGAAAAAGATAAAAGGCTAGCTAGGAAAATGCAAGTCATCTAACAAGTCCTCCGCCTCCCAATCATGTTCATTGTAATGTGAAGGCAGATGGTTGTCCAAAGGAAGAAGTGTAAGTGCCAAACTAGGAGTGGTACCAGGTTCTTCATGTGGTGGAGATGATTTGTCATTTAAGCTCATTGTGGATGAGAATAAAGAGTTCAAATCATTGTGTACTTCTTCATCTATTTTAGTGATCATTGTACTGCCATCGTCATCATCAAGATTAATAACGATGGGAGGAAGAAGGGTGATTTCTAAGGATGGATGTATCAAGAGTGTTGGTTGTTGTATGGGTTCATTTTGTTACATGAATGTTGGGCTAAATTATCATGTGGCAAGTAAGGAGAGGGAAGGTGATCATCTATTGCTTTTGTCAAGGGTGGAGGTTGATTTTCTTGATTGTCTTCCATACTAGATTGACGAGCAAGGAGACGACGACAATGCCTATGTTCCTGAGCACCGTAGTTTCGTTTAATTATATTTTGGAGTTGGTGAGGTGTAAGAGTGGATTGAGTCATCATAGGTTCTTTTGCAGGAGAAACCGAAGAGGATGGATCAACCAATCTCTCTTTTGCTTTATACACTTATTTAATATGAGGAGGCATGACAAGAGTTTTTTCATTTTCCCTTGGTCATTTAAACGATGGTGGGGAAGTGTCTAGGGATGGTTGTTCATGAGGTTGTATGGTTTTCTCAATGTCGGAGTCAATTTGAAGCATGGTTTCATCTGGGATAGGGTGGGTAGAGGTGGACGAAGATGTGTTACGAAGGGATAATTCAGCTATCTTTTTGGCTTTAAACTTTTGATAAGAAATGTAAAAGAAGTCCTTACGAGGGGTGATAGGTTCCATGGGTTCAAGCCAAAAGACTTCTAATGACAAGTTACCTTTGGAAGATAAAGGATTAAAGCCACTATGGTGTACGATGAATACCTCATTGCCATGTGGAAACTTCAAGCACTTATGAAAAATTGATGGGACCACTTTCATTGAGTGAAACCAAGGAAGGCCTAGCCTCAAATGAAATTGGTCAGATTTGTAAGGAAAGCTAAGTGTAGAAGCAACTCTCCTAACATCAAAACCTTAGGGAAGAATGCAAAGATACCTTTAAATTTTAGAATTACAATCCAAATAAGATGCACTTGAAAGAGATAATAGAAACAAAGAATTAGACACACACATATGAACACCAGATTTACGTGGGAAAACCCTTATGGGAGAAAAACCCACCACACCAAGAGAAGTCACTTTGTATTACAGTAATGGAGATTACATACAGAGATCAGACTTATCTTTCTGATGTCAAATTACAACAGCTTCTACAATGGCCAACCTTGTATAGAAGATTCCAGTTACAATATACTCAGAATAGAATTCACACTAATCACCTTTCAAACTATTCACCCAACCATCGAACCGATCCTTTGAACCAGACTACTTCTGCAATCTCTGAGTATATCCATGGCGCCCCTGTTTGTCAAACTTCCTCTCAGTAATGGCCGCAACAATCCAACTGCTAGCGATTCCCATTTGGCTTTTCTAATTGGTCGAATAGAAGCCACATAATATAGTCTTCACTCAGTCAAAGCTTTCAACCTTTGTTGGCATGTCGATGAGACACTAACCGTGTCTCCCCGATTCCACAAAGCCAACATTTGATATCACCAAGAGTCCTTACTATTTGCAAGAGGTTACACCAAGTCCAGAAATCTATCGCTAAGACTTCACTTTGTTGCCAAGACCTCATACTGATGATCATCACTTGTATCACTATCGCCAAGACTTATCGCTATTGGTGAGACATCATACCGAAGCTCTAAAGTCACATAGACAATAGAATTCCCATCGGCAAGACTATCGTCCTTCACTGAGAGATCATAATGAGCCTTTATGTTATATTGAAACATCCAATAGTCGACAAGACTTACCGCTATTGCTGAGACATTACTCTGAAGTCTTTAAGTCACACTACAATGTTCCACCATCGGTGAGACTTCATTCGTCGCTAAGACTTCATATCAAAGCCTCCAGGTTACCTTGATGACTCCAAATGAATACCTATCAGTGAGACATCTCCATATTGACAAGACTTTGTACCGAAGCATATGAGTTAGTCCGATGAACACATATGTAACACTCTGTCAGCGAGACATACAATCTCGATAAGACTTCATACCGAGATAAGCCTTTCGGCCAAGGGTCTCCCCAACACCGCTTATCACCCAGAGTCTCCCCAATATACGATAAGAGTGGTCTATCGGCTAAATATCTCCACTCGGCAGAGGGTTACAACAATTTCCACAAGTCACAGTGACAAGTCCACTCGGCAAGACTAAAACAAGGTTTCAACAACCAGAACTGTTCAACAAGGTTTCAACTGCTAGTCCACCAGACACAAAGCATGTCACACCGACTTGGATCTCTTAAAGGTTTCAGCTTGTGGGATTGAGGCATATATTTCCAACAAGATTGTGGAATAATGGAAAATGTTACATCCAAAGTCTTAGGTCCTCTTTGCAAAGGTAGCATGATCGATCCAATTATAGGGCATGCAAAACCATTATGTGTTTTAATCCATGCAATCCGTGTATTATAGTCATCTTGATATAGATCATGTAATACTAGAAATTATTTTGTGATCACATTCTCACCACAAGAGTGATCTATTAATATCCCATTAGTAGGCTTATATAGATTCTACCAACTATGTTGAGAGGACCATTAGGAAGTTTTTGTAGTATGTCTTTAGCAAAAAAAGTAATATCAAGAGATTTAGTGGTTTGGCCCTTGTGAGGGATAACATCTATCATAGCTACAAGTTTATCCATAGGACTAGATTGGGTAATAATAGGAGGTGTATCAGGTTGTTCGTTGTGTGTATTGACAATCATTGCATCAGGCTTTGAAGGTTCACTAGCCTTGACAAATGAGGTAGTGTGTTTAGGCATATGATTGGTGAAAATTTGCAAATTTTGGTTAGGGGGTGCGATGGACTTATTGCCTTGATCATTAACACCCATAATGGTCAATTCACCTGAATCAATGAGGTCTTGAACTAAATTTTTAGGAAACTTGCAATGTTCGGTGTCATGGCCATTTTGACAATGAAAATGGAAATAAGCGTTAGGTTTGAAGGTAGGTGGTAAGGGTTGATTAGGATCAAGTGGTCGAACTGGTGGTAAGGTGAGCATGTGTTTTTGAATTAATTGGTTCATTGTATGGAGGGTATCGAGTAAATGGGTTAAGTGCCTATTTGGATCGCCATAATGATAAGGCACAACTATCTTAGCAGCGGCCATTGAATTTTGAACTTGTGGAGTTGATTGTGGTTGGGGTGAAGGAGGTGGATTAAATTGTAAAAATCCTCTATTGGGTTTGTAGAAATTTTTTGTGTTGTTTTGGTTTTGATTGTTATGTTCAGGTTTTTCAACTTGGCTAGAAGTGATTTTGACTCACGACTTGAAACCGAATTTTGATAATCGCATAAGACTGTACACAAATGCATGAATGAAGGGAATTTCATCATTGTAAGTTTATCTTGAAGGTTATTGTGTAAATTCTCAATAAACATCTTCTATAGATGTGCATCTAAAATTTGGACATCAACTTGAGTGTATAAGGATTGGTAAGATGAGATGAAATATATCACTTTTCATCTGTGTTTTTCTACATCTCATAAGGCCAGCCATTGTCTTTTTAGGTGTCATGTGCACTTGAAAGTGATTAATGAAAGCTTCCACCAATTTTTTAAATGAATGGATGGAATGATTGGGAAAGTTGGAAAACCATTCTAAAGTTGTATCTTTCAAGGTCCTTGGAAAAAGTTTTACTAAAAGTTTATTGTCAAGGATAAAGTCACTACACAAAGTAGTATAAGCATTGAAATGGTTGATAGGGTCTCCTTTTTCTCCGTATTTCTCAAACCTCAACATTTCTATCCCTTGTGGCATCGGGGTACATAAGATTTCTAATGATAAGGGGTTGTTGCAGACAAGATATGTGGGTGGAGTGGTTTGACTTTGACTAATGGTGGAAAGTTGGTGTTGCATGGATGAAACAGTGTTAAGGAATTATGTAATAAAAGGATCAGGATAATTGGGTTGAGGTGGGAGGGAAAATGGTGATGGATTGTAGGTAATGTTAGGGGAGGTGAAAGGAATGCTAAGGGGTGTGAAAGTGGTGGAAGGATCTTGTGATGCCACAAAAGAAGTAGGAATGCTAGTGGAAATTGGGAAAGAAGTAGCCACATAATTAGGTTGATGCATAGTTGTGTGGACTTGCAGACTGGTGTAAGTTGGTATGGAAGCTATAGTTGAAGGGGGAGGAACTTGAGGTGCTCCTTGGCTTACATGAATGTTTGCAGATTGGGTATTTGAAGAGGCATGTTTATTGTAAATCTCGACAATTTGTTTCAACACTTGCAAGCCATCCTCACTCTCAATTAAGCGATGAAGGTTCTCAATAGTAGGTATAGCAGTGGTGGAAATGTTTTCAAGTGAAAAATCTTGTTGCAAATGTGCAAAGTCCTCATGAATATTAATGACCTTTTCTTGTGGGAGAGATTTTTTTGGTTGTCAATATGCATAGGATGGAAAGGTGAAGGCATGGAAGTGGTATTGTCAGGGCCTAATGCACCATTTTCCATACTAGGAGTAGGAGCTTGTGAGATCCCAAGGTCCACAACAAAAGTATTATTGTGGGATGCCATGAGTCTAGAACTTCTTCTCACTAAAGTATTATCAACGGGACACCAAACACTCATGCAAGTACCACAAATGAAGGGTGGATGGAAATGCAAGCTTATCTAAGAATGTGAAATGCAATTAAAATAAAATCTGCTAACTATAACAAAGATGAAAATACAAAAAACAAAAATGCAGAAAAATGCTAGAAAAAGCACATAACTATTATCTAAAAAGTGCAGAGGGACGGATTCGCCCTGGGTGGTGAATGAGTCCCAGGATGCAATTTTTTTGTGTTTTTCAGAATTTTAAGAGTGATTTAAATGTTCTACAAAATGTAATTATAGATGCAGAATGCAGATTTTTACTTTTTTCAATGAAATGGAATGCAAAAATGAAAACTAAATGAATGTTTCACTTAATGCAAAATGAAAGGTCCTAGAATGCAATAACAAATCAATGCCCTAATTGAATGATAATGAAAATGGAAACTAGGATGAAAGATATGAATGCAATCAGAAATTTAAAGTGTTCAAAAGTTAGGTTCACCAAAATGTGACATAGATTTTGGGAACCCAAAATGTTGGCTCTTGCACTTCTAGGGTTTTCACTTAAAATGAGAGAGATTTAGGTGCCAAAATACTTATGTAACACTCAAATTAGGATGTGTGCAATGTGATATGATGTAAATGAACTTGACTAAATTCAATTGACTAATTAAGATGATCTAAAATGAATGCAAAAGTGCAATTTAAGCTATATTTGAAAACACATTGTGATATGCAAACAACTATGAAAATGAAGAAATTATGTAGAATAGATGGTACAGGGGTAAATATGAGTGCACCTGGATGAAATATGAGCTGTTTGGAGTGTCTGGAATGCTGATGAATTTTATTGATTTTTCACAATGGGACTCTTTTTCCCAGGGTGGAATATTAGTCCTCCTACTGATGAAAAACTCTTAGGAACTGATTTTTGTCTGTCGGGATTTGAAATCTAAAAAAGTTCAAGTTTCCAATCCTAAGGTGGGATGCATTCACCACAGGTGATGAATCAGTCCTCTCCCAAATTTTTGAAAAAACTAGGAGACAACTCTGCAACACTAGATCTAGGAATGTCTGCTTGTCAGGTTGTCGAAGTCAAATATGTAGAAAATGGACAAATAAGTCTCTCCAAGCTTGAATTTGACTTATGTTGACTTGAAGTACCTAGTTGACATGAAAATAAATCTTTAGCACCTTATAACCTATCAAATCTATAAACAAAAGGGTTGTAAATACACAAGCAAAAGGGGGAAAATGATTAGGGTAGTGAATAGGGGTTTTCCTTGGTCAAACCCCACTTTTGGTAATTAAACCCTTGAAAGGATAATGAAATTAAAGAGAAAGATAAAGTAATAACATGCAAATGATATCCGCTCACCTAACTCTTGATCTTGTAATTCTGAAGTAATGTCAGTGGTAGCTTCAAAGTGCTTGAAAAGTGCTTTAATTGTTGATGTAAGATGCTTGAATGCTTGAATGCATAGGTGGATAAGTGAATTTGATGAATTGGTGGAGTTGAAATGAGATGAAAATCACTTATTTATACAATTATTGTTCCTTACTATCTGTTCATACCTCATCACAGGCCGACATCAACTAATTTTTAAATAAAATCCCGAAAGGAAATTTGAAATATTTTGAATTTGGGGCCAAGGGGGACTCATTTGCCACCCATGGAAAATGGTTCCCACCTAGAACCTAAAAAAAAGTGTCAAGAATAATGTTGTGTTTAATGTTATTTGTCGGGATAACATTCAAAAATACACTTAATTAAGTCAAATGAGGGCATCAAAAGACAAAATAAAGCATGAAAAAGGTGTAAATAGTGAAGATGTGCCTAGAAAAGTGTAAAGTCTTGTTACAAGACTTTACAACACTTCAATATAGGACTTGTTGATGAGAAAAAAAAGGTGACTTTGAGGTAAGTTGTATTAAATAAAATCTAGAAGAATGTAGAAATTTCTTACAACACTTCACAACACCTTCACAAGACATCGTTATTTGAGTTTTTGTACCTAAATAATAATGTTCAAGCCATGATACAACATAAAATCAAAGCAACATAGTTCCAACACCATGAAACAAGACCTAAAAGGCCATGAAAATGACAAAGGGCCATTTTTCTATGGCACAATTCTATATAAACTCATTACTTGTATTTTTCATCTTGGGAGCTCTTAATGCAATTCTATCATTTTGACATTGCATATATTTCAAAGTTGCTGGTTTTCATTGTTTATGTTTTTCCAGTTTATGTAGCTTTGAATTTCTCTTATAAAGTTCCTTGGGTTATCAATATATTTTAGATTTTTAACACAATGAGCTTCCCCAAATCAAATCTTTAGGATTACATATAGAAATTCATTCATTGGCCTTATCATTTTTTTAATAGAACACATCCTTTGGTCTAGGTAATGGGATCCCTAACTTTGGCCCTATTGTCATCCAACAAATTTGTAAAGGGACCCCTACAAGTGGCTCATTTGAAGGACTTTAATGCCCAAGGAAAGATTTCAAAAATATCGTGGCTTACTTTATCTTCTTTGACATGGCTTGGGATTTCTTATGGTAATTTAAATTAGGGCTTCTAGTTCTAAGGAAAGAACTGTCTATTAAGGGCCACACAAGTTAAAAATTGAGCAACTTTGTTTCAAGAATCTATAATTCTACAACAAAATAAAAATACTTTTATCAAGAAGAGAGTGTGAATTTCCAAATAGATGCACTCTATATGGAGTTTCCAATAGCTTAATAATACCTCTAAACTTCAAATTGGTCACAAGGATTATGAGCACACTCAACTTCAACTCTAGGAAATGATGATAGTACCAATTTAAGACCTGATTCATTTGATATCATACATAAGAGCTAATATTTTTCATTTTTCAAATAAAATGTTTCAAATATGTCACTATCATCATCTTTGAACATTTAATATTGATGGCCCATAAATATTCATTAAGTTTGTAGGTGGGTTAAATTATTTAAAGACCTAAAATCAATAATGTATTTTACATGGACCCCTTCTATCCATGGTGTCACACATCCATGATGGTCTATCCTTTAGAGAGCCTTGGATTATCATGCAAGTGGTGGCTTAAGTGCAAGCTTTTCATTGGTCCCTAGGCAACTTAGTTGCTAGGTAACTTCTTTGCATAATATTTTTCTTTTGCTTGCAAGCTCTTTGTCACAGTATGAGCTTCCACCTAGATCCTAGAGAGCATATGTTATCCAACAAGATGATCCCATGTATCATTTTTGTTTGTTTGTGGGTTAGCCCAATTAATATCTTTGTCAAAAAAACATGACCAAATATTAACATAAGTTGTCAAAGATAAGCAACTAAGAGTCTTGATTATATGGTAAAGTGGGGAGTGAAGGGTCATAAGGACTACTAGCTAGGGACTTTTTCCACTCGCATGGTAACATGGCAGACAAGATGAAGTCTTAACATGTGGCAACATAGGGTTTGAATTGTAGGTGCCTATAATTTAGTTAATCAATTCAAGGTATAGGGCAAAGGAGGGGCCCACAATGCAATATTAAAATCCACACAATTCAAGATTAAATCCTTAATACAAGCATGTATTCCTTTAAAAAAATAAACAAAAATTTCCTCACGAATTTAGATATAGAAATAATATATCCCAATAACACCAAATATTTATATTCTATTCATCATAGTTGGAAGACTCTGCTGGACTTGTCGCAGACTTTGTGAACTCGAGAGTCTGCAAGCTCATTGAGTCAACTCGGCATAGACATGCAAACTAAGTCTTTCAATCCTGAGTTTTGTGCCTGGACTCTTGTCACAGCTGGAGGTTGCTTTCTCAATTTTAAAACATGATTTTTTTCATTTTTTTGACAAAATTTTTTACTGAGTCTGTGTCGAATCTCAAGTCTGAGTCCTATTTTGGACTACCAAGTCCACACCGAGTTTGAGTTTTCAAACTTTGCTATTCATAGACATTCTTTTATCAAAATTCCCTCCTAACAAGCTTATTATATAAAAGTTGAAGGCATTATTAACTCATAAAATTCTAAGTTACTTTTATTTCCAATTTACAGTAGTATTTTATTGTCCCAACTTCATCGCATCTACTATTTGGAAATCTAAAAATTATTCTCCTAGCTAGAACATAAATCAAATAAATCATATAGAATTTTTTTATTGACAAAAAATTTAAAAGTTGATAATGTAAATAATCACTTATTATAACTTGGCATAATCGACACATTCATTTCTAGATGGTACATCCATGGTTGAAATTCTTTAGATCCTTCTTGACCAATGATCCTACTCAAAACTACTATATAATCATTGATTTATTCAAGAAAATCTCATAAATAGGCTCGTTGGCATTTTGGAGAGGGTGGCCTTAGGTTTCAAGATAAAATTCTTATTTATTGATTCTAGACACTTAGTTGTGTGCCTATCATAATATGTTTATGTAGATTCTATAGAAATATGTATGTATGTATATGTGGTGGGAAAAGCAATAATATTTTAATATATTGTAACTAAATTAGTAGTATCTATTTCCACTGGCATGCCTCATTTCTCTTTAATTTGAGTTGTAGTACACAAAGCATAGGCCAAAACCAAATCAACTAATTGCACTCCCACTATGAATCTTATGGCTTGGACTAATCCACTAGTCTTGATATTTTTAGATTTCTTAGACATGTCATTTCATTTACTATTGTTGGAAAAATGAGTAAATTATCTAAATGTTGTCATTGATGTCACCATGTTGGTAGTTTGGTCTGGTACTCTTAAACCAGTGCATATAACTGACTTATATCCTCTAGTGGTTGATCTAGTATTTATGGTGCCTCTTCGGTATTCTAGTCTACACTTCTATGCAGTTAACAGTTTCTAGTTATGGTTTTGGGAAACTACTAATGGATGTTAAAGGCATGGATGATCAGGTTATTTCATGATTCTCATGCTTGAACAATGAAGTGGCATTATTCTGTTGGTTGCGTTGAAGACTATTCATGGCTGACTTGTTAAGATAATTTTTATATGATATGAAAACTTATGTGCAATCTATTTTTGGTTTGAGTTAGCATAGTGTAATGTGCTAACGGTTAAAGCATTTTGAAAAAAACTTGCAAAGCCAACAATTGATATCTTTTATAAGTAAATTGCATCTAATTAGTCCAACCTAATTGGTGCTTGCAATGGAGATCGGATATATATATAGAAGTATATGGAAAATAGTTTTAGGTGTGTGTGAGAATGCAAGTGTTTTGGAAAAACAAGGAAAAAAAACTGAGAGGGGGGGTGAATCAATTGTCACAAAATAATAAACTTTTCAAACTTTACTTAACTTAATCTCAAATCTGATGAATAATCAATTAACCATAAACAATTAACACATCAGAGAGATAAAGAACTCCAAGATTTTGTTTACATGGAAACCCTATTAGGGGAAAAACCATGGTGGATGTTAGTCAACAATATTATACCCTATTAAAAGTATAATGAAAATAATAAAGGGGAATGCACATGCATTCAGACACACTGCCTAGAGCTCATTGCTCAGTTACAAAAGGGGCTCACTACCCAACAATACAAAATAGGGTTAAATCTGGAGGGTATGAACTGATAAAATAGCTTTTGCACAAGCTTGATTACAGTTCCAATTAAGCACAAAAAACTCCTTCACTTTTCACTCAAACTACTTCACACTTCACTCAGCCTTCTTCACACTCTGCTCTACAATCAAATGATATTTAAAAATACACACATAGGAGCACAGCCAACACACATTACATCGATGAAACAATTGCTCTTATATATCCGCATCACGGATTTCATCAACAACTTAGTTGACCAGAAAAATAAAGCATATTTACAATGTCGGCCCAAATTTACAATTACATTTTTAATGTAGATCTAAACACCATTGGCCAATACAATGATGCGACCCAAAATAATATTCACGAGTGCACAAAACATTTAAATTTTAATTTTCAAGGATCCACAACACGTTACCACCATCATGTCGGCCAAGAACATGAAAACTTGAACATGCACAAGAAAATGTTCGACCATGAGCACACCGATCAATGTGGATGTACAAGAATGATGGAGAATGATCTAGAAGTATCCAAGAACACCAGGAAGTAATAGATAAACATCCACAACAACTGAGATTATCAGAATCACACAATCCTCACTCAGGAACACTAACAGAGACCACAGAAATACTGTCAAGCCACAACATGACCAAATATACAAGTAGACCTTTAAAACTTTTGGTAGATGATCTAGATGCTCTAAAAACTAAACACTTTAGTCCATAGTAGTTGATCTCGAACATACATAATAGGACACCTTCATGACCTTCACAGTTCTACTGGCAACAGGCAACTCTGTAACTCTTCCTTTCACAATTTTCTCAATATCCTTGACATATACGACCTTCAATACAATGATTCTAATAGTGTTGACATCAATGACAACCACATATCAGCAACACACCCTCAACATCCAACAATCTCCCCCTTTGGCATTGATGGAAACACATGATTTTAAAAATACCATCAACACAGTTGTACTAACTCCCCCTTAGATTCTGACTCCTCTTTTCAATTTCTCTTCTCCCCCTAAAATGATTTTTCACATTACTCTTCTCCCCCTTTGACATCAATGGAAAAGGTAACCATGACCTATCCATATAAACGCTCTGAACCACATATCTGCACATCTAACTACTCCCCCTAAGTAACATCCACATAGAAATCAATCTGGATTAGAATATAGCAATGAGGCTCATGGATTGATGCAAGTAAATGAATCTTTTAGTTCTTATTAGGAGGAGTAATCACCCCTAGCATTCCTCTGAGATACTCAAAAGTATCATTCAACAATGGCTTAGGAAAGATGTTTGCAATCTGTTCTTTGGTAGGCACATACTCCAATCTGACTTCTTTCTCATTCACCTTCTCCCTCAAGAAGTGAAACTTGTTTGATATGTTTTGTCTTAGAATGTAGAATCGGATTCCTCAAAATATTTATTGCACTTGAATTGTCATAGTATATGGAAATAGGTTCTTCATATACCACCCTGATATCTTTTAGCATCTGTTTCATCCATATCACTTGAGTACAATTATTGGTAGCAACAATATATTTTGCTTTAGAAGTAGATAGAGAAATAGAATTATGCTTTTTTCTCAACTAGGACACCAGCTTCTTCCCAAGGAAGAAAGCACCACATCTAGTGTTTTTCCTGTCATCTACATCTCCAACCCAATCCACATCAGTATATGCACTCAAAGTGAGATCATCATCCTTTGGATACCAAAGTCCAAAGTCAACTATTCCTTTTAGATATATGAAGATTCTCTTAACATCAGTCACATGTGATTCTTTTGGATCGGCCTGAAATCTAGCAACCATACATACAACATTCATAATGTTTGGTCTAGTCTAGGTCAAATAGAGCAATCCATCGATCATTGACCTATATCTAGTTTTAGTTTCCTTAGGAGAATCATCATTCTGTGTTAGCTTACATCCAGTCACCATGGGAGTACCAACTGGCTTTGATTCTTCTATCCCAAATTTCTTCAGTAGCTCTTTCACATATTTGGAATAAGATATGAAAATTCCCTTGTCTAACTGGGTAACTTGCAATCCCATAAATAAATTCATTTCTCCCATCATACTCATCTCAAATTCACTCTTCATTTCATCAACAAACTTCATACATAGATTATCATCTCCAAAAATAATGCCATCAACAAAGACTTCTATAATTAACTCTTTATCATGATCCAACTTGAAGTATAAATTTCCATAAGCAGTACATTTATTAAGTCCAAGCTTCAATAAGTATTTGTCTAATCTAGCATTCCAAGCTCTTGGAGCTTGCTTAAGTCCATACAAAGCTTTCTTCAAGTGGAAAACCATGTCTTCCTTGTTAGTTAGCATAAATCCATTCAGTTGTTCAATGTATACTTCTTCTAGTTCTCCATTTAGAAATGTCAACTTCATATCCATTTGATAGACTTTATAGTTCTTGTATGTAGCATAAGCAAGAAATAATCTAATAGCTTCAATTTTGGCAACAGGGCCAAAATTTTCTTCAAAATCAAAACCTTCCATTTGAGAATACCCTTTACATACTAGTCTTGCTTTATTTTGGACCACTTCACCTTGTTCATTCAGCTTGTTCTGAAACACCCATTTAGTACCAATTACATTTTTGTCTTTTGCTCTAGGAACTAGTGTCCATGTGTCATTCTTGTCAATATGTGTCATTTCTTCCTTCATAGCTTCCATCCAATGCTCATCCTAGTAGGCTTCAGTGGCATCTTTAGGTTCAATCTTGGAAATCAGGCAATACTCTTGTACAATCTTTCTTCTAGTTTCCACACCTTTACTCTTATCTCCTATAATTTGATTTTTAGAATGATTTAGCTTTACATACCTTGGAACTTTAGGACTTTCTCGAGCTTTTGGTTCTTATGATCTTTCTTTTGTACTTGCACTTGTTTGTGCTTCATGACTTACTTGATTTACCAGGATGAATTGAGGTTGCTTTACCAGAACATATGGAATAATCTGAAGTTGTTTTTGTGTCTAAGAATTCTTCCCTTGGCTTGTATTGTCTTCATCTGAATCATAACCATGATATCTGGATGATTTGGTAGAGTCCTCATCAACTCTGACATTTGCACTCTCGACCATTTTTCTCAACTTTTGTTATAGCATTTGTAAGCCTTGCTCTTAGTAGAGTAACCTAGAAATATTCCTTCATCACTTCTTGCATCAAACTTTCCTATATCATCATCTCTCTTGATATAATACTTGCTTCCAAAGATCTTGAAATATTTAATAGTAGGCTTATAACCAAACCATAGCTCAAAAGGGGTCTTACTAGAATTACCATTAACATTTACCCAGTTCAAAGTATACACAATAGTGCTTACAACTTCACTCCAATAGATTTGGGGCACATTTCCTTCTATCATCATTGTTCTAGTAGCATCCAAAATTGTTCTATTCTTTTTCTCTGCAACTCCATTTTGTTGAGGGGTTCGGGGAGTAGATAACTGTCTTTTGATTCCATGTTCTTCAAAAAAATAATTGAACTCTCTGGAGGTGAACTCACCACCTTTGTCAGATCCCAGACCTTTCTCATTCTTTGCCATAGCCTACACTTTTGAACTTTTCTAGTGCTTCACATTTTTCTTTTAGGAAAGAAACCCATATCATTCTGGAATAATCATTAGTAATCAACATAAAGTACCTTTCTCCATGAATAATTTTGACTCTGGAGGGACCACAAAGATCAATATGTAGTAGCTCCAGCAAATTATTTGAATGAAATTGTTTGCTCTAGAAAGAGACTCTAGTCTATTTACCCAACTGACACTCCTTACAAATTGTGTTAGTAGGCTTTACTAACTTAGGTAGATCTCTTACTGCTTGAGTGGAACTTACCTTGAAAATTTTATCAAAATTCACATGACATGACCTCCTATGCCACAACTAGCTTTCATCTACTTGAGAAATTAAACAACTCTCACTAGCAGTATTTAGGTGAAAAATATTTCCTTTTGTTTGTTTACCTGTAGCAATCATATTTCCAGAACTTCCATGTATCTTGCATCTCCCATCTTTGAACTATAGATCATAGCCTTTGTCCACCATCTATCCAACACTCAATATTGTGCTTCAGGCCTTCAACATAAAGAGCATCATCAATGTTATGCATACCACCAAGACAAATAGAACCTCTTCCACAAATCACACCAACATTGTTATCTCCAAACCTTACAACCCCACCATCATACTTCTCTAGACTTGGAAATTTTCTTTTATCACTAGTCATATGATGTGAGCATTCGTTGTCAATAACCCACTCATCCTTTTCTTCAACTCGGGCTGCAAGAGCTTTCTCATCTTTAGTAGATTCAGTAGCAATAGGACTATTTTCAATGGTAGCAGTGAAAACCCATTCATCTTCATTTCCATTATATTTATTAGACTCATCATCAGTCACTCCTTCTTTAGCAAAGTAACATTTCTTTTGGAATCTAGACTTGTTAGGCTTAGATCTAGGAACTCTTTCAGGACACCTCGATGTAAAATGACCTATTTTACTACAAGAAAAAGATTTAATAGGAAATACACCTTCATACTTACCTTTTCCTCTACCTTCTTTCTTTACAATTAGTGCTTCCAACTCTTCTACCTCTATTTATTTATCTTCAATTTGTTTTAGTTCTTCATCATACTTGGATATCTTTTTGGAAAACTCTCTTGGATTATATCATTGCTTGTTATGTCTAGATACAGTAGCCTTGAATGCAGATTCAGTCTTTGGAACATATTCACCAAATTCACTTAATTCAAAAGCAACAAGCTTACCAACTAGTGTATCTCTTGTCATCTTCGTTACTGATCTAAGCTATTTAATAGCATGAGCCTTCACTTTGTAGGAGGAAGGAAAGGATCTGAGTATCTTAGCCACAATTTCATCCTCATCTAGGGAACCACCAGCACATCTAATACCCATCACTATTTCATTTACTCTTTGCATAAAAGAAGTGATATTTTCATCTTCTCCCATCTTCAAATTCTCATACTTTCCTTTCAAACTCTATAGCTTAGCCATCTCCACCTGTGCATCTCCTTCATACAAAGATTCTAGCTTCGTCCAAATCTCATGAGTTGTCTTCAGACCTATCACATTTTCTATTTTCAAATATGCCAGAGCACTCACCAAAGCTTCAATAGCCCTGATATTATTTTCAACTTCTTTGATCTCATCTGCAATGGAGGGACCATTCTAAGGAATAACATCTGGATATTTTGTAATCTTCCAATAAGCTTCACCAATACACCTCAAGTGACATTCCATTCTAACTTTCCACAGTGAGTAGTTAGTTCCATCAAATCTAGGATTGTCCTTCTTGTATGATTCCATCTCAGATCACCTCAATCTTTTAGAATTCTTTAGAGAACCTACTCTAGTGCTAATTGTTGGAAAAACAAGGATAGAAAACTTAGAGGGGGGGTGAATCAGTTGTCACAAAATAATAAAATTTTCAAACTTTAATTAACTTAATCTTAGATTTGATGAATAAGAAATTAACCATAAACAATTAACACATCAGAGAGACAAAGAACACCAAGATTTTTTTTAAATGGAAACTTTATTAGGGGAAAAACCATAGTGGATGTTAGTCCACAATATTATACCCTGTTAAAATTATAATGAAAATAATAAAGGGGAATGCACATGCATTCAAGCACACTGTCTAGAGCTCACTGCTCAGTTAAAAAAGGGGCTCACTGCCCAACAATATAGAATAGGATTAAATCTGGAGGGTACAAATTGATAAAATAGCTTCTGTACAAGCCTAATTACAGTTCCAATTAAGCACAGAAAACTCTTTCACTTTTCACTCAAACTACTTTACACTTCGCTCAGTCTTCTTCACACTCTACTATGCAATCAAATGATATTCGTACATACACACATAGGATCACACCCAACACACATTACATCGATGAAATAATCACTCTTATATATCCACATCATAGATTTCATCAACAACTTAGTCATCCACAAAAATAAAATATATTTGCAATGTCGGCTCAAATTTACAATTAAATTTTCAATGCAGATCTAAACACCATTGGCCAATACAATGATGCAACCCAAAACAATATTCACAAGTGCACCAAACATTAAATTTTAATATTCAAGGATCCACAACACGTTACCACCATCATGTCGGCTAGGAACATGAAAACCTGAGCATGCACAAGAAAAATATTTGACCACAAGCACACCGATCAATGTGGACATACAAGAATGATGGAGAATAATCTAGAAGCATCCAAGAACACTAGGAACTAACAGAGAAGCATCCACAACAACTAAGATAATCAAAATCACACAATCTTCACTCAAGAACATTGACAGAGACCACAAAAATACTGTCAAACCACAACACAATCAAATCTACATGCAGACCTCTGAAAATTCTGGTAGATGATCTAGATGCTCTCAAAAATAAACCCATTAGTCCACAACAATTGATCTCCAACATATAGAATATGAAACCTTCATAACCTTCATAGTTCCACTGGCAACAAGAAACTCTATAACTCCTCCTTTCACAATTTTCTCAATATCCTCGACATATACAA
>VDFB02021206.1:0-60160 GCA_007258455.2 Sequoia sempervirens | reverse complement strand
GCCAATATTGGATAAAGTTCGTTTATGTAAATTTTCAAATTACGAAAAATTGATTTAAGGGAAAGGTCTCAAGAGTCGTGCAATTTTATTTGTATCAATAGAGCATGATTATTGAGAATTTGTACATATGTATTGAATCAATTATGCAAATTTTGTGGTCGTTAAAGTGAATGGTTATCGAGGCACTAGAGAATATGTATCAGACGTCAACTTCAAATGGCCACTTTTTGATCTTTGTGTACATATTGAATCCTCCTGTGTTCATTGTAACTACCAAGAAGTTGAAATAATAGCTACAAGCTCTTAAGTTACATACAAAGAAAGCCAAAAAAAATTGTTGAAATCTTTGGTGTTAGATTAATTTCACCCTTCATTGTATACTAAGTTTCCTTCCTTCTCTATAAAAGGCAATCATTTTTTCATGTAAAGGATTGGATCATGACTTGTTGAACTCAACTATTATGAAATTAATATAGGCAAAAGCATTGTTTATTGGTGTCATCTATTGTTGTTTCAATTAGTTTGCATGACTTATGTTCAATATTAGATAAAGTTTAGCTGTAGTAATGATGGAATTCTTTGCTATTTGATGGATCTCCAATTCATACCATTTGTGATTTGCTAATTATAAGTTACTTTGTATAGTTAGTCTAGAAATATTATGAATTCAATTCGATTGTCAATATTTGATTGAGTTATGCCAAATATGGGTATTTGTGAATTTTCATAGTTCGAAAATTTTTATTCCTTTGAAGATTGCACAATTTTTGTAGCCTTGTGAGTCCCTCTAATTAAGCAGAAATTGGTTATATCTAGGATCTGTCTATTTGAAGTATTAAATTGTCATTGTGATTGTCCATAGGATTTCTAAACCATCCACCTCCCTATCTTTTGACATTTCTTTTATAACATCAAAATGAATTAGAAAAGCATCCTTTCATTGCTGAATTAGATGATGATCTTTTTCAGATATTAGATCTAGAAAGGTGTCTAGGGTTTCCTTATTTTTCATAAAATCATATAAAAAACCTCATTAGATTTTTGACTCATAAAGCAAGGCCCCTTGTCAAAACAACAAAATAAATTGAATAATTGTTATCTTGTAAAGTCAAGACCTCTCATTTGAAGCCTTAGGGTAGTCATTTTCTTATTTGTTAGGATTTGATTCCTTTCAAAATAGATAAAATACTCAATATTTTATCTAAGTTGTGTGCAAAGAACACCCCCCAACACCAATATCTAGTTCACATGGTTTCCTTGCATACTTCTAGATACTTATACCTTGTCACATTTAAATTTGTTGTTTTCTTCTCCTAAACATCTTGATTTTAGTTTTGGGTCATTTTGATATCATTTACATAGTCTTTTTAAGAGGATCTTGGTTATGAGGATGGTCACACTACTCCATGTTTACATAGCCACATCATAAGCATGCAAGAGGCATGAATGTTATTTTTGATATTAATATGATCATATTCTTAGTTGGATCAACTTTGAATGGTTATCTTTGCCTAATTTGACCATATTACTATAACATTTGATTGTCTTAAAACTAATATTTAGAGAGACTAGATTTCATTTCATACTCTCATTTTATAGTGAGAAATCTCTTTGAAACAAGATTATTGTTACTTAATAGGCTAAATGAAGGTTATTTGAGGCTTGATGCTGGGTTAAAAGCTTTCATTAGACTTGAACAACCTCCTAAACCATCTAAAAGTGCTTAAAATCTGTTATAAACCCTTTAAGAAACTTCAAAAGAGCTAAGCGCCAATATTTTTGAATTAAATATGGAGGGAAGGGGGTTTGAGTAGCTTGAATTTGAATTATAACCATTCAATCTTCATCTCCAAATCAGGATCGTTGAATGTGCATTTAGTAATGCACTTTTTATCTAATAATCTATCATTCTATTTGACCTTAAAATTGACGTCCCTATTTTCTTCGTATGTGACGGTCTAGTTGCTGTCCTAAGCTCATGTAAGGCATTTTTTGCACGTCACAAGCATATAATAATTGTTATACAGGGTTTTTGGACAGCAAAGAACGAATCACCTGGTCCCACACGTGTGGCATTGGTTTTATGCCTTCTACTATATATAAAAACACATGTAACTTTATTTTTATCTTTTCTGTACGCCGTATTATATGGAATTTTTTTTTTTTTTTGGGTCCAAACACCTGGACTAAGATTTATTGTAGATTTGAATAAAGGATTGAAGAGGTAAAGTATGAATAGTTCATCGTGATAAAGAAATACTCCTTCCTTGATTTCTGATTTAGGGTCAAGTGCAGATTGCATTATTGTATTTCAAGGTTTTCTGATTCTTCTATTATGGGAAAGCATTTGGTACTTTTGTATTATGATTGCAAGGATCTATGGCATTGGAGGCATGTTTTCTGTCATTCTTGTGAGGTCATAAAAGCTTGTTGGAGGTTCTTGTGGCTAGAAAGACATGAGATGCTGATTTGGTATGACTACCCCCTCCTGTTGCAGCACAAGCTCCTTCATTTTTGATTGAATGCTTAACCTAAAGTTGATGATTCAACATGCAGAGACTATGAAGAAGTTTACCAACACGGTGTTTCTACAAAGAACCTTGACAAGCCATTACGTGGACTTATCCCATGATGGAGGAAATGGAAACTTCTGTCATGTTGGATCACCATCATAAGGGGATATATCAACAATGTTTTAGCATACACAGTTTTGAGCCTTCACTTGTTTTATATATGTACTGGTTGGATATTGTAAATGGCTTATGGAAACCTATACCTTCATATCTGGAAGACCCTAAAGCTTATTTGCTCTCGTGTTGGCATGATCAGTTATTATGGCTTTAAGATCTATTAGATTTCAGATTTGGTTACCATTATTGCAACTAATCAAATCTTGATGAGATAGACAGTTATGCAGCTTACTCACAAACCACCATGACTATCATAAAGCTAAATAGGCTATTTTCCAAGAATTAGGGTTGTCTTGGCGAAATGGAAATGTTACAAGGTTGCAAGAACTGCCCTAATAGGGTATAGATAGTCGTACATATCCTTCACAACCCTGGGTCTGCCTCAGCTACCATTAATGTTTTAATACCATAAAAAGATAATCGTTATCACCCCCTAGATGCTATCACATTACACCAAGTAACAGGAAAGGACACCCTCATGTCAATAGGACTATCACAGCCCAAAGATAATCAAGGTAGCGATAAGGACAGTCCAAAACCCTCCTTGACATTGTCATCGCATCATGTAGGTAGTCACTTTTTCATTGTCTTGTTTTACTGTCAAGTTACTAAGATCATTCAACAGTTAATAAGTGGTCATACTATACTATGGACAGTTAGGTAGAATTCATAGCATCTAAGGAAACCGAAGAAGACAGTCCTCATAGGCAACAAGAATAACCCTAGCTAATTTGAGGACAATTACATACCAAGGAGACAAAGGTTGTCATGAAAACTATGGACAAGTCATGCATGTTAAAAAGAAGATTTACTAAGGAGGATTATCATATTTATGAAGGACAAACATACCATACTCTTTTGGATTCAATCTTATTATCCTCCTATGGGTAATTGTTTCACAAATGCAGAAGTATGAGTATGCCAAGATAGTCATCGTCAACAATTAGGACAATCATGAACCTGAAAGGGCCAAGACTCGGGAGATAAAAGGTTAGCTAGTGCTTTAGAAGATTATTATGGACCAGGATGACTGCTACCAACTTTGAAGGCCTATCTCCTACTATGCAATAAAAGGTAAGCCTCATAAACACTCGTGAGGATAGAAAAAATTGTTATGGCAATAGTGAGCAGTAGATAGACAGTTGATAATACTGATAGACTGTTGCATACCCTAGTGACACAGTCAAGTCAAGAAGAAGATCACCTCAAAACTAGGTATGCTACCGTTGCCTAGAATGTCATTATAACCCCTTGACTGTCACAGAGACCCTAGACGACAGTTATACCACTAAACACTCCCTTAGGACTGTTATAAACCAAAAGGACATTCATTATACAACTGAATGCTATCAACACTTAAAGGAGCTCTCATAAGACACTCATCGAATTCCCAAGTCAACAACATTGGTAATTCAAGGAAATAAATGGACTGTCAAGTGATGGAGGACAATTACAATGGTGTAAATTACTGTCATTTCCTTAAGTAGTACACTGATCTCAACCTATTATTGAATGTCATAGTATATAAGGTCTATCATGGAATCAAAACTCATAGTCAATAATGATAAGAAGGGAAACTATCCATAATCAAACCTGGGGTTACCTACAACCCAATAAACTGTTACATAGTATTAAAAAATCATTCAGGGATTGTTGTGGAGGGCAAAAGAGCAGTCATAATGCCTATTTGTTGTCACTGCAGTCATTATGCCATTAGATTTTCATAATCAGTCATTAGGACAGTTGCAACTATATATTCAGTCAAGTATAATACTAGGACTGTCACCAATCCCAGAGCTATAATGAACACCTAGAGTGCTATCATGGGGCTCTCATAATAAGCAAGAATGGTCATGTTTGGCAACCATGTTGCATACTCATTCAATGTAGTCAGAAGAGGAAAGTCTAGTGATGTTAGGACTCTCATCTCATCATGAGAATTGTAATTGCTTTTCAATATAGGAGGTAGTCATAAAAACACCTAAGGCACCGTTGAAAAGGATGCAAATACTACCATACAACTACCATCAGTGTTATCAATAATTAAAGGAATGTCATTTAAGAAGATTTTATTGGACTTGAATGTGCAGATTTCATAAAGAATTTTGATGTTTCCTTGTTGTAATTACATGGTTTCTATGTAAATGATGAATAAGGCTCATGAAGTGAATTTGTTATTATCATGAGAACACATTGCTGATATGGAATGGAGAATTAGCCCTAATTTGTCTCAAGAACGCCATGCTCTTGATCTAATTGTTGATTTTGGTTTTGAGATATGGTTTCCTAAAGAACTTGACGCTTCTTTGAGTTTTAGTGGCAAGTGAACAAGGTTTGTGGCTGTTCTTAGAGCAGAGGCTTCGCCCTCTTGGATGATTGTCTGATCCTGAAAATCTCTTGTCCTCCTGATGCTCCTGCCTGAATAAGATTGGTTATGGAAATGTATGAACCTGGGGGAGGCATGTTAGTGGTTTGCAAACTCAATCATGGCTGTCACAATCCCCGGATTACCACTATGTTCACATTGTCTTTGAGAGCTTTCGTATGATATAGGAGACGAAGTTGATGATTTTGAAGCTGTACCTGTAGGTCATGATGGGGAAGAGAATTATCTCATGACTACATATGCTGATCTATGATGATCTGTATTTCAAGGAGCTGCTTACCAACGTATTTGTCTTAAATCCATAATCGATAGATGCTACTCCTACCATAAAATTTCCATATTCCTGATTTTTTGCTGATGTAGGATGGAAACTCCAAGAGCCCTAATTACAGTCATAAATGAATACAATATATCAGGAGGCTTCCTTATCACATGCAAGAAGCTGATTGAATGTATGAATATTTGTTAGCAAAGTGTGCTATATGATTCTCAATAACGTATTAACATGCATTTGAATGAAGGGGGACATAAAATCTTATGTTATAATCTCCTAGATGATATTCATGAAGATATGTTAATGAAAGGTTAAAGATTGTCTTAGAAATGGAGTTGCCACTCCTCTTAAATGTTGTTTTATCTATTGATAACACTTTTTCCAGTGAAGGGGACTTCTTGTAACCAAAATTTAATGTTGTGATGAGGATGAGAGAACACTTTTTCAATTAAGGGAAGCTTGCTTCAGAGGATACATCAAAGATAAAGTTAAAACGCCTTGGAAATTATGCTTGCCACCAAAATTGACTGAGTTATAGGATTGAATTTGGGCAATTGGATCTTTTTGATCTAAGCCATTGATGCACTATAACTTAGTATCTCGATGCTGATTTCTATTTATAGGCAGCAAAAAGACTTTGCAAGGTTTGGAAAATTAATGGAAACCTTTGGATTTGAGAGTAATAAAGTGCCATTTTCTGAAATGTCTTCAATTTTACCTGGTTTTCCAAACACCTTTTTCATGAATATTGATGAATTTGTGATGTGTTTCATATTTAAGATGCCTTGTGTGGTCAACCCGATCACCTACTAATCAGATGTGAGAGCTCTTCTTCAATCTATGTTGAGGATTAGGTGGTTTCTGCAGCAGCTTGCATGGTTTGGTTCCCTTTGAATGTTGCACCTTCTTCGACCTTGGTTGCTGATTTTCAGAACCAAATCAGGAAAGGTTATTTTGCAAATTTGTCTATTCATGAGTGAAGTCTGAAATGAGGAAAGTGGCTTAGATGTTCTTTCTTTATCTCTTCTAAACCCTAACCTTTTGCACTTCGTTTTTAGGTCTGAGTAGGTTAGGATCAGTTTTAGATTGCAAACTTTCAATTTTCTGATATATTATTGTTTTGCAAGTGGATCTATTGATAGTTTATGAGCTAAACAGTAACATTTTATGTAAATAAATGTTAGGGTCAGTTTTACAAGCATTGATAGATCTAAAACTATACTGTTTGTTTATGTGCAATTAACCCTTCAGAGTGTTGGAAAGCTTCTTGAAACATCACAGGCCCCTTGATTGGAATAGAAATACACAAGTCATTAAATTATCAAGTGAATGGCAAAGGCTTGGTTACAAAGACCTTGGGGTTGTTGATCTTCTTCCAAGAGATTGATCACCTTTCAGGAGAGGTGGAGTGTACCATACATGTCACGATTCACCTAAGAACAATGTGTCAGAACACCCATGAACATCACCCTAGTAGAAACCACATGATTCTAACCTTATTTATAAGGTAAGCACTCAATTGCATAAAATAGGCTAGGCTAGGTCCATAGTAACGGTAAAATCTATTTTTCATTGAGGATAAGGTTAAATGATAAGAATCAAAAGGAAAAAGCAGCAAAGTGGCTTATATAGGATATATATGCCCCCTTAAAGTGCCGTGATAGTGAATAGAGCTAGATATTTTAAGGACAATGGTTAAGAAGGAAAAGGGGAAAGGAGAGCTACCAATGGTTTAATGAGAGAAAATGTTGTTGCTTTGACAACATGGCTTTTTTTCTTTATAGAATACATAGAAACTATCTTTGATCAGCTTGATTCTAATCTTTTATAGATTTTCTTGCTTGCATGATCTTAGTTTTAGGTCTTGGTTGACGGGGTTACTTGATCTCTTTTGGTGATCGCATTATTTGATGCTTCTAGTTTTGGGGGCTTCTTGAATCTATATTTTGACCTTTTGATGAGATTTGCATTGGTGATTCTAGGGTGTTCTTGATTGCTTATGGTCATGATTGCACAAGGACCCTCCTACCAATATGTCCTTTTGGGTTTAATTCTAATGTCTTCCATTGACTCTTTACATGATTATTCATAATGCACAACCCTTATTTTAGATTGGATTGAGAGTGTCTATTAGTTGAAGTGAACTTAGTTTATAGTCTTGGGGGTTAGATTTAAATATTATGTTTTTGCTTGTATTTAGGTTTACTTTGTCTTTGTGAAGGTCATAGTCATGTGATTTAGTATGGTTATGATGCACTACCATTGAGCCTATATCATTTTTAAATAAGGGCCTTTATATTTTCCCTTTGAGTTACATGTCTTGAAAGAGACCCTTAGAGTTACATTTTCCTAAGCATTGCCATAGGGAGATGACTTAACTTTGGACCCTAAATTTGGCCCACCATAGCTTAACAAACATTTTGGGTAGTAGAAAATCATTTCCTAAATGATTTTGGAAGAGTGAATTTTTTTAGTCATATGAAAAGTTTGAATTTTCAATCTTGGAAGAAGGCTTGAGGGTACATTAAACATTGGTATTGGAAAAAGTTTAATCCATACCTATTAAGTGAAATTCCTTTGAACACCTTCATATTAAGCATCAAGTGCTTACCATCTAATCCTCCTCCTTTTCATTGCATTATATTTGATGTGTAGTTAATAGAAATACCTTTATTTAATAATTCATCACTACCTCTTAGCCTAAACTTGATGATCTTGTCTCTTTGTCTAACATATTTGGCTTTTTTTCATGTCCCACTTTTCACTAAATCATCATGTGGGGACTCATAGGCCCATTTGCATGAGTGAAAAGTCAAGCATGCATAAAAATATATTGTATTCATAAAAAAACAATGCATACATGAAAAGGTTTCACTTGTAAGCATGAAAAGTAATGCATGAATGAATAAAGGCAATACATCCATGAAAACTAATGCACACATGAAGAGGCTATGCATACATACATAAGCTTGTGTGCATGAAGAAAGCATGCAAGAAAGATGCATTTTTATTTTATTATAAATGGGGTGTTGGAATCTTGCTTAGATTTGGGTGCCCAAGTTGGCTATAAATTGGATGTTATGATGCCTATTCTCATTTTATTCTATTTTATCATATTTTCTCTATGGCTTGAGAAATTATGTTCTACTACAAGATTTGAGGACTTAAACCCTTGGATCCTTAGAGATTAGAGGAAAAACAAGCATTCGAGGAAATTTGTACCAAAAGTATTCCATGAGGTATGTCTATTGAAAATCTAGTGGGTGTAGTTTTTCCCATCCTTGAATTTGATAGTGCATGCAAATGGTTAGAGAAACATACTCTTATTGATTATTTTGTGGGGGAGAACTCCACCTAAAAGCATGCAAAGGGAATGGGTTGCTAAATCTTGGGACCAACATGGGGTCTGCTTAGATGTTGTTCAAAACCTCACTAAGGGGGTTTCCCTTTTCCCTTTTCTTGAGGTCAATAATGCCCCAACGTATGTTTGGTCACCTCTATTAGTCTTTCAACCTTGGATTAAGACTTCTCCGTCTCAGATGATAAAAAAACTTTGCGTGCCTATTTGGATTGAATTTCCTAGTCTCCCCTTGCCTTGTTGGATATTTTTGTATCTTGTTGCCTCCTCTATAGGGAAGGTTGTTTGTGTTTATCTAGACCAATTTTATCAAGCCCACCCTAAAAATAGGTTTGTGTCAAGGTGGATTTTTCTAAAGACTTGAAGGAGTTGATAGACATCAAAATTGGAAATCTTTGTCACTCTTAATGAGTGTTGTATATGAATTTTCCTAACACGTTTTTTAGATGTTAGTCTTCTAAACACAAATTAAGGATTTCCCTTTAGTGACACTAAGGGTTAAGTCTCCACCTTGGGTTTCAAAGTCTCCTCATGCTTTTTGAGGCTACCACCTCAATTTGAAGATAAATAGACAACAATGGCTTACTAAAAAGGAAATCCACCCCTATTGATAGTTCCCAAAATAAAGGTCAAAATTCTTCAACTACTATTCAAGGGAAACCTACTATTTCAAATCCTTCTCAAGAGGGGGGGAAGTTATGGCCACTTCAACTGAGCCTCCTACTCATCCAAAGTATTCTTGAACACCTCAACCAACAATGGTGCTCTCATCACAATCAAAATTGCTAATTCATCCTTTCATGTCGCCAAAGAACTTGTGATGTTCCCACAACCCTCTTAGTGGCTTGGAGAATGGTGTGTTTGTTTCAAAAAAATGGAGAAATACCACAACCATCATTCAATTGGGCTCTACCCCATTAGATTTTTTTGTAGAATCACTTTTCTTCTTTAGATGAGTTAAATTGTGATGATGTGCAAGACTCCCACCCATGAATTTTCTCTTTGAACATTTGAGATTTTAGTAACCTCTTTAGGAAGTATTCCATGTAGGATACTCATAAAAAAAAATTTGGTTTGGATGTTTTATGCATTCAAGAAGTTAAGATTTTAGGTTTCATGCTTTCTGCAACATGTTGGGATATTTCGTCTAATGGTAGCTTGTTCACGACCAATCATGAAGCTAGTTGTGGAGGCATTGCCACCTTTTTGGTGCCACGGTGGGATTCCTATGTGGTGGACCATGGGTTTGATCTAACTCATGTCAACTATTTTGAATACCAATGAATGTTAACAATCATTCATTTGGCATCATCAATGTTTATGCTCTCAATGATGCTATAGAGAGATCTTTTTGTGGTGGTGAATTGTAGATTCAATGCCTCCTATCGCTTGGGTTTTGTGTAGAGATTTCAATATGGCTGAAATGACATACAACAAGGATGAAACTTTAATTTTTTGTTAGATAGTTGATGAAAGAGAGGCATGGTTTTGTGCATGCATAATAAATTGGATCTTTATGACCCTAACTTGGGCTGCCACCATAACTAGCCTATTTGGCACACGTGGTATGATTCTTGGGTTGGAATTGATAATATTTAAACAACTTGATCACACCATTATATCAATGCAATACTTTTTCTCCTATGCACTTGTAATGCCTTACTAGTCATGCCTTTAATAGGTTTGAATTTGTCAGTCCACTTTCCTATTAAATCTAGCATTGAGTGGCAAGCGAGCCTAACAATCCTTCTTAGTCCCAACTTTTTTTGGTACCTCATTGTTGAGTCATCAACCCTTGGTGACTCACATCAAGAGGATATGGAATCTTGAATGTCTATCCACTCAATCTTTGGGTGGATTTCTTGGTGGAATAGAGCCATATAATGCACCTCTCACTTCCTTTGCATATATAGTTGCTAGCTAGCAATTTTCCAAAGGTGTTCATATAAGGTCACCACCTCACATCTTTGTTGTGCCATGGAGGCACTCACTACCAACCCTTTCTCCCTTGAGTTTCAAGTTAGGGTGGCAAAGCTTAGGAAACAAAATAGTTTCTTGAATATCATTTGAATAGAGGTGCTTAGATCAAAGCCAAGCTTCACTAGCTTAAAGTTTGTGATAATGCCTTGAAGGAGGTTTTTCAATCTCTTTGAGCTTTTCACACTTCCCAAGGAATAAAAATTCAAGAGGGTCATTTGATTCTCATCAAGCTATCAAATATTCTCTTGGCCTTTGTCAAGTGTTACGAATAGGTGTTCATAGCTCAAGCTAATTCCCTTGAAAGAGAGATGTTGAAAATATTGTCATTGATGTAAAAGGTGGACAATATTGTCACTATTATCAAATGTGGACAATGTTGTCATTGATGTCAAGAAGATGATCATTATTGAATAGATGAGATATTGTTGTCATTGATATCAAAAGAAGAATAAAGTAAATCATCAAAGGCCCTTCAAGATAACCTACAATTGTGACTACTTTCAAGAGTTAAATGATTTATAAGTGGAGTTTATATAGCATAAGCATGCATGCATTGATCAACAAACACTTGAAGAGATAACCCATATAACCTCTCAACACAGTTCTTACAAAGTTGGATATATCACTATGGAAATTGAAGATGATGCAAGTGTTAAAATAATATAAATGGGTTGCTTTGGATGACATGCTCGGTTGTGGATTTTGTGACATTGTTGGGTGACTTCACTTATGTATGGCATCAAAATATATGAATGAGTAGCAAAAAATATTCAAGACATTGAATTTCTACTATGACTGACCTCCTTTATCACCCAAGATAAGATATATATTTATGAAAAGGTCAATCCAATAATTATTGGAGCAACAAAGAATTAAGAAAGATAATTATTTATAAGATTAATATGCATCTATTAACATAAAAGGACATCGATAAAAAACTATATAAGACAAAATAAGAATACGACAAAAATGTTGAAGTGTGAATAAGACAAAAAGGGGAGAGGATAAGTCAGTGTGAAGGGAACAACATATATATATATATATCCAACATTTTGCATAAAAGACAAAAAGTGAATAAGACAAATAACTTAAGGGGTACCATTTGAATTAGTAGAGGGTTGAAATCCATATTTGATATATTATGAAGCATTAGTTAAAGGAAACAATCAAATTTAAAAGAAGAAAATATTATGAAGGCAACACTCTAAATACAAGACAACAAGTTTTAATCAAATGATATTGAAAAGGTGTGATTAAGGACATATAATAAATTTTGTGAAATGACACTATTATTTGTAAAATACATCTCCCTTGAGGAATGTATAAAAGGAGAGTGAAAGGTGACTTTGATAGCAAGTTTTTCAATGAATATTTTTTGAGTTTAAGAAGATATAGAAGAGATAAAGTGGTAGAAATGAAGAGTATACCAAATACATATTAAATAATATGTGTAGCCTATGTGTGAAGGATAATTGTAAATATATATAACAAATATATGTGAAAAGTAAGAGAATATTATGAAGAGAATTAGAGGAATTTGTAAGGAAAAAATTTATGTCAAGATAATGCCATGATTAGGATCAATTTCATATAAATGAATTATGCATGATTTGGATCAGACTTGAAGGGAAGTTTCTGATTAGATGTGAAAGGAATATTGTTATGTGATTGTGGATCAAATTTAAGTGTGGATCATCTTAGATTGTAGAGTAGATTTATAGTTGGATAAAATTTGTGTTTTTGGTGAAGGAGTTTATTATATTAACATTGAAGAATTAAAAGGGTTGAATCCTATCAATTAAAGGTTGGAACCTCTTGCTGGGTTGGAGCTCAGTTTGTGTAGGGTTTGGATCCTCCAATAGGTTGGAGCCTCTTGTTGAGTTGGAGCTTAGTCTGTGTAGATATTGGAGGCTTTAATAGTAGGTTGGAGCCTACAAGAAGAAGAAGATTAACCTATAATATATAAGCAATACTGTGTCATGGTTTTCTATCGAAAGGGTTTCCATGTAAATAATGTGTTCACATTATGTTCTTAATTGATATCTATCTTACTTTCAAATGTTCTTATTGTAATTAATTAAGTTTAGAAAAATAAAAGTTTGTTAGATATTGATTCACCTCCCTCTTGTTATTTTAATCAAAAATGCAAATTAACAGAAAATTGAACACAGTGAACAAATAACACAAAATTTATCCTAGGAAAACCCTCCTTCTTGAGGGAGAAAAACCCAACAAAATATCTCTCTTATATATTGAATTTAAAGGAGCAGAAATCTGCTTACAATCTTGGCCATACACAAGGCCGATATGATGCAATAAAGAATTGCACCTCACTTAGATGCAAATACACAATTATATGATCTCTCCTTAATGTCGATCTACTTTATGCAATAATATGATCTACTGTAGATGCACAAACTCCTTGATAAGTACGATTGTATCTTGAGAATAAAATCAATGATCAAATGAATGAGCATATGCTTCCATATATACAAAGTAAAGTGGCTCTTCACAAGCAAGGCGACTCTTCACAAGGGTCAGCCTCATTCAAGAACCAAGGTGACTTTTCATCTTGGGCCGGCCTTTAAAATAATATTTATATATCATTTATCATTTATTATTTATAATATTATTTCATTTATATATCATTTTCCTATAGCTAAAACATCAACACTCCCTCTTAGCTAGGGAGGTATCCTTCCATATATCCATGTCATGGAGTCTCTCAACATGACATCCAAAATGGCTACACCTATTTGAGAAAAATTTCATCACAGAGTCTCTCAACCTAATATCATCATGGAGTCACTCAACATGATGTCCACCATGGCTACTCCCATGTGTGGAAAGAAACATATGCACAAGTGTCCATCACGAAGTCTCTCAAGTGATGTTGTCATGGAGTCTCTCAACATGGCGTCTCATCTCAATCTAAGAGATGAACAAGGGCTTGCACCTCATATTTCTCTGTCTCAAAGAAATGTAAACTACAATGGCTTTCACCTCACATTTCTCTATCTCAGAGAAATATACACTACAAGGGATTTCACCTCATATTTCTTCGTCTCAAAGAAATATATAGTACAAGGGTTTTCACCTCATATTCCTCCATCTCAGAGGAATATACACTACAAGGGATATCACCTCATATTTCTCTGTCTCAGAGAAATATACACTACAAGGGCTTTCATGTCATATTCCTTTGTCTCAGAGGAATATACAGTACAAGGGCTTTCACCTCATATTCCTCTGTCTCAAAGGAATATACACTACAAGGGCTTTCACCTCATACTTCTCCATCACAGAGAAATATACATTATACAAATCTTCATGATGATGTGACTCCCTCTAAAGCTCCAAGTATCAACCTTCTGACCTCCTTATCCAAGGTTGCCTCTGGTGGATTGTTAGACTCCCTTTGAATGCTAATTCCTCCTCTTCAAAGAAACATCTCTAGTTATGTGCCACCAACTTAGTCCCATGGCAACACGTTGTGTCTTCATGTTTGTTCATTTCTTTAGCCTATGTGTCTTCCTCATAGGATGCAGCAAGCTCTTCCTCCCTTGAATTCCTTATGCGATATCTCATCATCCTTTTGCTCCTTGATCCATCCTAGAAGCATTTTAGAGAGATTAATAATAGTTCAAAACTATCGCGAAGAGAAATATCAATGCTAAAAGCATACATGATTCACTATTCCCAATGTTATTGGATGAATTATTATTAACTATAAAATTCATGATCATTATTCAAACATAAAATACTTATCTCTCTATGTTGGTCAATAGATGTAGTTAGGTGCTTGTCTTGCAGTCTCTTCTTAGCTGTTAAATGTAAATGATAGAGTTCCCTGAAATCTTAGAAGCCTCAAATGTATACACCCTAGGTAATTTCCAAACTTTACACCAATGCATAGAAGCTCATATGACTTGAAGAATGAACACTATTTTTCAGACCTAAGCATCCCATTAAACTCATATACCATACAACACAAGAGTGAGGGGATAACATAGAACCTACACACTGTCTTCAACAAGAACCAAAAAATAACTCCATTACAGCTCGCACAGATCTTCAGAACAATGTCAAGAAACCAAAGTGCCATCGTATCCACTCACACCAACAACAGCCTACGATTTTCCATATATAACCACACCACAGTCATATACTTCTAGATTTGTTTTCACAGTGATATCTAAACCTGACTTGCTGCCTTTAGACACAATTCCTCCTAATATCTCTATATTGTCTTGTTGCTCCAATATTATAACAATATTTTATCACAGCTGAACCTTCAAATATTGAACTCCTTGAAAGCACCTGAAGCTTAAAAATAAAATCAAATTCCTCCACACCTGGAAGTGATCTTAAATCTGCAATTGCTTTTGATTGAATTCCTCTTGAACCCTCTCTGATACTAGGTTTTTATTTTAATTAGAAATGCAAATTAAGAGAAAATTCAACATAGTGAACAAAGAACACAAAATTTATCCTGGGGAAACCCTCTTTCTCAAGGGATAAAAACCTAGCCAAAATATCTCTCTTATTTATTGAATTTAAAGGAGCAAGAATTTGATTACAATCTTGGCCACACACAAGGCCGATATGATGCAATAAAGAATTGCACCTCACTTAGATGAAAATACACAATTATATGATCTCTCCTTAATTTCGTTCTACTTTATGCAATAATATGATCTGTTGTAGATGCACAAACTCCTTGATAAGTGTGAATGTCTCTTGAGAATAAAATCAATGATCAAATGAATGAGCATCTCCTTCCATATATACAAAGTAAGGTGCCTCTTCACAAGAAAGTTGACTCTTCACAAGGGTCGGCCTCATTCAAGAACCAAGGAATCTTTTCATCTTGGGTCGGTCTTTAAAATAATATTTATATATCATTTATTATTTCAATTTTGAGAGAAGGATATCTCCCACAGTTAAAACATCATCACCTCTCAGTATCACTGTGTGCTCATCAAGATAATTCCATCCAAGAATACTTATTGGTTGTTCCTTGTAGAATATTTGTAGAGAAAAATATGTTCTTTTAGAAATTTCTCTCCCAAGATCTCAAGGAAACAGTTAACTCCTTAACATATGCTAAAGTCCCTGATTGTGATGAGTTTCCTTGTGAATTCTACAAGGCTCTTTGGGACTATGTTGGCAATGACCTTCATAAATTTATTTTGATTCTTTTCATTTTAAATCCTTAGGAAAACACATAAACAAAGGAAACATAAAATTCATACCTAAATTTGGTGATCTTGAAGAGATTTGTAATCGGAAGTCGATAACATTGCTCAATGTTTCTTAGAAAATCATTACCAAAGTTTTGGCTCTAAAAGTGCATCATATTCTTCCTCAAACCATTCAACTTAAACTAATGAGCTTTATTAAATCCAAATACATTCTCGACAATATCATTGTCATTTGGAAAGGCATGGAGTGGGCTCAACATTCTCAATATAAGGCCATTTTCGTGAAATTGGTTTTGCCAAAGTGTATGACCACATTGAGTAGCGTTTCATTCTATCCATGTTGCAAGCTCTGAGATTTGAACTGGGATTCATTCAAGCTATTAAAATTATCTTTGTGTCCATGCCTTCACCTGCATCACCATCAATGGTCACCAATCTCATGCTTTTTGTTTTTTATCTCTATCAAATAAGGGTGTCATTTTTCATCCTTGTTGTATGTTTCGGCCACCAAAGGGTTTGAATATATTTTGGCTTGTTCAGTTTCTCATGGGATTGTTCAAGGTATTACCTTTCCTAAGTCATAAAACACATTTTTCAATGGTAATTTTTGAAGATGACTCTTCTCTCACTCTCATTGAAGAGGAGAAAAATATAAAAGAGGCAATCCAATATCTTGAGATGCTTTGTCAAGCCTTTGACTTGGCAATTCAATAGAACAAAACCCAATGTTATTAATAGCCCACTCTCCCTACACCTCAATGGATCCATTCCTATGGCTAGAATTGGATTGATCATGGGAAAAAATTTAGATTCTTAGGCATTCATTTTTATTTTCAAGCCTCTCGAGTGGCATTATGAAATGTGGGCCTTTCCATAATCAAGAAAAAACTTTCCTATTTGATCACCAAATCTCTTTATTTGGCAAGAAAGTATCAAGTTTATTCTAAAATTCCTGCTACCACCCATGTCTACTATTATTTGTGTTGGGCTCCTTCTAAAGATTCCTACTTAAAATTAGAGAAACACCTTTATGATTTTTTATAGGTCTCTTCTAGATATCACAAATGATTTCAAATGGTTTCTTGGGAATTTTGTTTCATCCCTCGAGAATATGGAGGGTTGGAGTTGTTATCCACTCAACAATAAGGGCTGGCCTTATGTGTGAAATGAATTATTTGTGCCCTTTCTAGTAATGAAGCTTGGAAGGTTCTTCTTCAACATTGTATTTCCTTAGGCTACCTGGTCAATAGAACTACATGGAAGGGGATTGGATTTCAAAACCTTTTCCTCATGAATGATTTTGTTCACGTTGAGAGAAATTTTTTTGCCAAAAGTATCTGGTGTACTTGGGAAGTGTTTAAGCCTTGGATCCAATGGGTGGGGTATGGATTTTAGGATGACCTCTCCATTAATTAGCATAATATTTGGTGGTCTTCACCTCTGCAAATACAAGGTCTCCCTTTGCCCTAGTTCCCAAGGGTCAAGGCCTTACACTTTTACAAGAAATTCATCCAATGTCCTTGATATTTATTCTCCAAAACTTCTATGAGCCTCATGTCCTAGGATGAACTTAAGATTAACTTCAAACTCTTTTTTTAAGATTGGGTGATGGTTAATATAGTTATGGGGGTCATCCCTAACAAGATGAAACACAAAATTGTTGTCCACTCTATAGGCCTTGGTGGAAAGATTAGAAGTTGTGTCCTAATACAACTCTCTACAATTATAAGTTGCATCTTGGATATCACTAGATTTCTCCTCATCTCCCTATGATGCCTGATTTAAACCAACGATGGAATTTGCAATCACCTATCTCAGTGTGGCAACACAAGTTCCTTAACATTTGGTCAATTTTTGTGGAGCCCAAGCTTTCCCACTTTTCTTTGTGTATTCTTTTCCAAGTCTTACTAGTGGGGTCTAGGCTCTATCATCTGGGGCTCTAGGACCCTCTTTTTCCTTTTTGTGATCAATTGGATTCTTTCGGGCATCTATTTTGGTTTTCTCATAGAGCTCAACAACTCTAGAAATGTATGGATTATTGAATTATTTCAACCTTTTAAGCTGAAACCTTTCTCTTGGCATATGACTCTTTTGGAGGATTGGCCTCATATTTCCATATTTAACATGCTTTCATGATGGAAATTCTCTTCAGCATATGGAAAGATAAAAAAATATTCTATCTTTGCTCATAGTACTATTGATCATAATGTTTCTCTTTATTCCAAGCTATCATTTATTCTAATGTTTTTTTATAGATCTAGGTGCAAGACCACAAGATTACCTTGGAAGTGGCTTACTTTCAAGAGTTGCTTGAGCACTAGGGAAATGCACCTTGTATTGTTGTTAGAGTGCCTTTGTCTCCAAATTCTTCTCATGGCTATTTTCTTGCATGTGGTTGTTGTAGAGTGAGGATCCACTCTACTCATACCCAATCTACTTAGTCCTAAGCTCCTCTCTACTAGGTTGGTGATCATAGAGGTGTGTTGTGCCATGTCTAGTAATGACCCACTTCCCCTCCCCCTCAAGGTGCCATTTTTGGGTGGATTTTGGGGGTGTTGGGATGTCGATTAGTGTTGCTATTGGGTGGATTTCTTCTAATTATTCAAAGTGGATCCCTTGTCTTGATTTGGTGATTTATCTAGCTCACATTGATGATAAAAATAAAGATAAAGATATTGATGAAGGTTGGGATGTCCTTGACATCACTTTGCACCCATGAGTTAATGTATGGGATAAGTCAAATGATTGGGATTCTCCACCTCCTCCAAGTGTTACTACTCTTGCCACTTATTGGCTTTGTTTTCTAATTGATTTATTTCAAGCTTTGGCACATGTTACTCTCAGGGTGTGATCTTGTGTCGACCCATATTTTTTTTGTGAATATGTGTACTTTTATTTCTTAAATTAAGAGTATGCTGACATACATTCATCAATTTTTTTTCTAATTCTTTGGAACTTATTAAAGAAAAAAATTGCAAGTTGCTTTGATTCTCTAGAACTCGATGTACCAAAAATATAAATTATTTGTGATTTTTAAAAGCTAATAGGTGAGAACTAATGGTAATTGTGCAAAATAATTTGGTACCTTGAGCTAACCCCATTTCTCTCACTAGTTTAAATTTCTCTACATACAAATTTCTCTACATACAAATTTCTCTAACTTCTTGACATTCCAATCCTCTTGCAAACTTGAACAATTTGGTGGCATTTTACTACATTACTAGGTACTTTGCAATAGGAAATGACATCCATTACTAAAATGAAGTAAAAATTCAAGGGAATTGTTCCATTGATAAAGTTATTTATAGAAATGGGAAATGTAATAGATAAATAGACTTAGGGCATATGGTCCTAGAATAATTTCATGTTAGGATGATAGTTGTTAAATAGGCACAAGACAACTGAGAGGGGGGCTGAATCAGTTGTCACACAAATTCAAACTTAAAATTTTATCACTTTTCAAATCTTCAACCACACTATTATATTATTAAATATGAGCATGAAACATAAATAATAGAAAGTAAATCAGCACAATAAACACTAGATTTTTATGTGGAAAACCCAATAAGGGAAAAACCACGGTGAGGGTTAATTCACACTATATAGTATTTTCAAAAGAGGCTCACTACCAAAAGGACTCATTGTCCAAGTACAAAGGCTCACTACCTACAGAGGACTCGCCATCCAATAAAGAGGCTCATTTCCTACTAAGTATTATATAGAAATAGAATAAGGCTTTATAGCCCAAAAAATGAACTGGAAAGAGGCTGCTCCCACAAAGCTAGTTTACAATTTCTGGGAGATTTTGATTTTTGCTGAAATCACATATTTTTAGAAAATATAATGATTTAATCCTTAAAAAATTTCCATTTAAAGAATTCCAATTTAAGTGGGTTTGATCAAACTACCTTAGATCAAACCCCCTTGGATAGAACCCCGCTAGTTTTAAAACATACCTATAATGGAGTCTCCTTTACACCTATCAAAATGCTGATAAAAGACCACTTTTGATTTACCTTTTGGGGGATCAAATGAATTCATTTAATATTTTTTTTGTAAGTATGTAGTCCTTATTATAAGCTTCCCAAAAAGTATAATTTTAAATAAATTTAATTTTATTATTATATTTATTTTTGATTTCTTGTGAATGTAGGTTTTTCACTAAAAATCAAGCTCTTTGTTCTGTACATGTGGAAAAATAGCAGATTATCAATTTTTTTTTGAAAAATATGAGTGCACTAGATATTGAAGTCCTTGATCCAACAAAAAAAAAAATCAATACATACAAAAAAAGTTATGCGTTATATGGTCACACTATGCCTGAATTGTAATTGGTTTGACTTCAAAACTTTATTATAGAAAAAATATTCAATAAAAAAATATCTAACCAAGTGTAAGCACTAGATATTGGAGTTACAAATCTAAATTTGAAAGAATTAGAATTTTATCCTTCATGGAAAAAAAATTATGTGTTATACGGTAAGCGTCACTTTTTAAAAATGTTGTTTTATGTAAAAAAACTAGTTTTTCAGGGAGATGGAAAAAGAAGTACAATATGATTCCAAAATTGTTGAAAAAAATATATTTAGAATCTACATACAAAATTTCACGAAACTCTAGTTTGCATCATCTTCAAATTCCTCACGGTTTAGTCGCTATAGGTGCCCAAAAGTGAAGATTTAGTTTTAAAAAATTATTTCAATGTCTAGTTTGGCCAAAAATCGTAAACCACTATTGTGGGATCACCCAAGATGCACCTATCATGTGCTGATACAATTCTGAAGATGCTCACAACTATTGCCCTTCTGATCACACCTTCACATTCATTACTTCTTCACTATTTCTTCTGTCGCTTTTGTACAACTTACTACACTTCCACACACACACACTCGCGTGCTCACACACACCTAAAACTATTCACCATATACTTATATATATATATATATATCCGATCTCCATCGCAAGCACCAATTAGGTCAACCTAATTAGATGTAAATTTTTTTATGAAAGATATCAATTGTTAGCTCCACAATTTTTTTTCAAAATGCTTTAACCATTAGCACGTTATGTTATATCGGCCCAAACCAAAAATAGATCGCACATAAGTTTTTATATCATATAAAAATTATCTCAACAATTTGGCTAGGAATAGTCTTCAACACAACCAACTGAATAATGTCACTTCATTGTTGGAGCACAAGAATCATGAAATAACCTGAGCATGCATGCCTTTAACATCCATTAGTAGTTTCCCAAAACCACAACTAGAAACTGTTAACCATAGAAAAGTGCAGACTAGAATACCAGAGAGGCACTAAAAATACCAGATCACCCACCGAAGGATATAAGTCAGTTATATGCATTGGTTTAAGAGTATCAGACCAAACTACCAACATGGTGACATCAATGACAACATATAGATAACTTACTCATTTTTCCAACAATCTCTCCCTTCGTCATTGATGGCAATATGCAAAAAAAATTCTCCTTTTCTCAAAAACTTTTAACTCTTTCCACTATCTCCAACACTACAACACTCTCCTCTTTGACATCAATGGAAAAGGGCACCAAAAATGAGTGTAAACATGGTGACATAAAAATCTCAAAATATTTCTAAAAACTTCCAACAATCTAGAACATTTAAGCAAACAAAAATTAAGTGAAGATGACACTCTTCACTTGGAAGACCTTCTTATACCTTTCTTTGAGAACTAGATACAACTTCTTCTAGTTAAAAACAACAAACTCCATTTTTGTGTATGTACTTTCCAGTAATCCCAATAGAGTAAAAGAGGGTGACCAATCAACAATAGAACATTGTTTCTCAACATCTTCTACATCAATGAGAATTCTAAAAAGATGCTCTAACCAAACTTCAGCAATTTCTTTAAGAAGCCAAAAGGTCTTGTCACATCATCTCTTTGTCTTTGTGTAATGATTAGTTCAACATGTAATTTTCCAACTCTTATCCTTTGCTTCCCTTCTTTATCCTCAAATATATCAAAATTATTTCCAATGTTGTTCACCTCGGCTTCAATTGCTTCAATTTTTCTTCTAAAATTATCTACAGCTACAGGCCACCGAAGATAGTACTTGTAAACATCTAAAATTTCTTTAACAAACTTCTTTGTTTCCATAATTAGTCCAGACAATCTCTGCATAGCCTTTTTACATCTTCTTTCAACCAAGATTCCCATCTTACGTCCTCCTGACCTTCAAGCAACATCCTTTCTTCAACAATCTCAGTCAGATTTACTCAGAAGAAATAAAAAACAATAGATACTTCAATACCTTTCCAAAGTAGATAATCTACAAGTGCATCATCAATTTTCAGTTTTTCAATAGGAAAGGAAATATTCCATAGTTCACCAATATTCTTCATTTTTCCTTCAACTATCATAGACCAAATGTCATTAGGATAAGGGGATTCAGTACTAGTTAGAGATTCTTTCTCCTTCTCATCCGAAGTGTCAATGATGTCTTCAGTTAGTTCCTTTCTCTTTTTCGAGTCTGGAGGGGAATCACTTATAACAACCTCCATTTCTCTTTTTCTAGAGGAAGAGCCCACTTGAAATTGACTTGATATAGATATACTGGAGCAAGGGTTTTCTTGCAAAGACGAGAAATGCGATTTGCACATATTTTCATTATCTTCCAAAGACTCTAGATGTCTGTAAATTTGCTTTCCAATAGGGATACTAGATTCCCATATCACATTATCCTTTCTCAGTAGAGAATTCAAAAAGTAAAACACCAAACATACCAGCAAGGATCCAAAATGAAAGGGATAATTCTCAACCAATGACATTTGAACATTTTCAAACAAATTCTCAAGTAACAAGCTACATAAATCAAACTGTCTATTCTCCTTAACCAACATGTGGGAAATATGTATGACAATAGTTGAAGTTGAGCTTTCATGATTTTTGAAATAAATTTGTATGAGATACCATAAACAACATACCTAATGGCCGAATCAACAAGTGTATCAACCAACAGTGCTCTTTGATCTCTGCCAATGCCAATCAGCTCCACCACATCCTTATACTTCACTGTTTTCTTTCCAAGAAGTTCTCCAACACTACATAATCCAATGATCACTTTGATTGCTTCCTTTGAGATCAAATAGGATTTGTCCAAAACAATGCTTCCATCCTTGAAACATTTCAACAAGAACAAGATAACTTCTTTATCTGTAAACCACAAAAAATCACTCCATAAATCCATCCCTAGGGTTTTTATATTTTGTAATTCAACTTCGCTCAACCCTAGTTCAATTTATTTCATTTTCCTATGATCGTATTCTTCTACTTTTCCCCCTTTCAGCTTCAGAGAGTTAACCACACGAACCACCATCCATTGCTTTGCTTTCTTGAAATTTATCAGAACTTCTTTGTTTTTCCCTTTCCTTTCACAAATAGAGAAAATGGTTTCTAGATTACCTAAATCAAATTTCAAATTTCCTCTAGGAAGACTTCGAGCACACCTCAAGATTTCTTCAAAGCACCTTCCAAGGACTTCAGATGCACAATTAACCAAAAAGTATCACAATTTTTTACTTAACCACTGACGAGTTTTCCCTAAGCGCATTAAATGTGGAAAACACAAAAAGCTACTAAATACACACTTCGCTTAGCATAGAAAAACCTAATTTTGTCCACAAATCCTTATACCAACATATTTTTCTCTAGTTCTTTTTCCAAAACCTCTGAATAATCATTCTTCTTATTCTAACCAAGTGCCAACCTCTGACAACCCATACGTCCAGGGGGTTTTATGATCTTTTGATAATGCTCCCCCTAAGACCATGCTAGGTCTACATTCCGAATAAGTCATCTGTACCAAATTACGGTACAGACACATCGGGAGTCTCAAATTTTTCTTCTTCTTTCTTCTTCTATACCTTATCCATTTCTTGCTTCATCTCTTCTTTGTCAACGTTTTTTACTAGTTTACTCTTCTCTTCTACAGTAGACTTATTTCCTTTCTTATTCTTACAAGCTTTAGATACATGTCCAAGTTTGTTCCAGTTATAACAGATCGCACTTTTCTTATTAGACTATCCTCCATTATTCTTCGATCTACACTAATTTTCTCTGTGTACAAATTTATTGCAAATATAGTAGTAACCATTAAAAAATTGATTCATTTTTTCTTCATTAAACCTATTCCTCATTGCTCGACTGATCATACTCACTTGAGATCTGCATTCTATAGCCTTATGTCCAAACTTCCCACATTCAAAACATTTTTCAGAAAGAGAATTAGAAAATTGATTCATCCTACCCCTGCATTCAGTTGCTCTATGACCATATTTGTTACAAAAGAAACAAACTCCATCAAAAGAGGGGTACCTCTGTGCATTAGGTTGTCTTATAGGTGGTCTTCTTGAAAAATTCCTTCTCTGCTTCCTCTAGCCTTGATTCTTCTTCACATCTTTAGAACTTTCACCGGTATCAACTCTTAAGCCACCTTTGTCCTTACATGGTTTTTGTCTTGCAAGTAGTTCTTCAAGTTTACCAAAGTTGGATCTAAATTATTTTCACAGAGTTTAGCCTTCTCTAGTTAAACTCTTAAGTTTACTATCTCCTGCTTGAGTTTGGAACATTCATTAGACTTGTTCTGCACCATTGTATTAAGACATTCTTCAATCCTATTCTCTTCTTCTACTGTCACTTTCAGTCCAATTATCTCTTGTTTCAGTTGTTCACCTACTTCTATGTGTCTTTCCTTAAATTTCTTCAATCGTTCCTTCAATTTCTAAACACATTCATTTGCTTCATCAAGATTCTCTTTTAGATCTTTTTTTTCTCTTTCTACTTTATGAAGATCTTCAAGAGTAGTCTAGAGTTCTCCTTTATCATCCATTCAACCAGCCTTCAGGATCCTCCTTAAGTAGTTAACCTCTACACAAGGAACCACAAGCTCTAATACCAATTGTTAAACAGGTGCAGGACAACTGAGATGGGGGAGGTGAATCAATTTTCACAAAAATTCAAACTTAAAACTTTATCACTTATCAAATCTTCAACCACACTATTCTTTTATTGAATATGAGCATGAAACATAAATAATAGAAAGTAAATCAACACAATGAACACCAAATTTTTATGTGGAAAGCCCAATAAGGGAAAAACCACAGTGAGGGTTAACTCACACTATATAGTATTTTCAAAAGAGGCTCACTACCAAAAGAAGGACTCATTGTCCAAGTACAAAGGCTCATTGCCTACAAAGGACTCACTATCCAACAAAGAGGCTCTTTGCCTATTTAGAATTATATAGAAATAGAATAAGGCTTTACAGCCCAAAAAATGAACTAGAAAGATGCACCTATCATGTGTTGATATAGTTCCAGAGATGCTCACAACTACTTCCCTTCTGATCACACCTTCACTTTCGTTACTTCTTCACTATTTCTTCTATTATTTTCTATAGACTTACTGCACTTCCACACACACACTTTGTTGGATGCTAAGGGTGTGTTGCTAATATGTGGTTTTCATTGATGTTGACACTATTAGCATCATTGTATTGAAGGTTGTATATGTCGAGGATATTGAGAAAATTGTGAAAGGAGGAGTTATAGAGTTTCTTGTTGCCAGTGGAACTATGAAGGTTATGAAGGTTTCATATTCTATATGTTGGAGATCAATTGTTGTGGACTAATGGGTTTATTTTTGAGAGCATCTAGATCATCTACCAGAATTTTCAGAGGTCTGCATGTAGATTTGATTGTGTTGTGGTTTGACAGTATTTTTGTGGTCTCTGTCAATGTTCTTGAGTGAAGATTGTGTGATTTTGATTATCTTAGTTGTTGTGGATGCTTCTCTGTTAGTTCCTAGTGTTCTTGGATGCTTCTAGATTATTCTCCATCATTCTTGTATGTCCACATTGATCGGTGTGCTTGTGGTCAAATATTTTTCTTGTGCATGCTCAGGTTTTCATGTTCCTAGCCGACATGATGGTGGTAACGTGTTGTGGATCCTTGAATATTAAAATTTAATGTTTGGTGCACTTGTGAATATTGTTTTGGGTTGCATCATTGTATTGGCCAATGGTGTTTAGATCTGCATTGAAAATTTAATTGTAAATTTGAGCCGACATTGCAAATATATTTTATTTTTGTGGATGACTAAGTTGTTGATGAAATCTATGATGTGGATATATAAGAGTGATTATTTCATCGATGTAATGTGTGTTGGGTGTGATCCTATGTGTGTATGTACGAATATCATTTGATTGCATAGTAGAGTGTGAAGAAGACTGAGCGAAGTGTAAAGTAGTTTGAGTGAAAAGTGAAAGAGTTTTCTGTGCTTAATTGGAACTGTAATTAGGCTTGTACAGAAGCTATTTTATCAATTTGTACCCTCCAGATTTAATCCTATTCTATATTGTTGGGCAGTGAGCCCCTTTTTTAACTGAGCAGTGAGCTCTAGACAGTGTGCTTGAATGCATGTGCATTCCCCTTTATTATTTTCATTATAATTTTAACAGGGTATAATATTGTGGACTAACATCCACTATGGTTTTTCCCCTAATAAAGTTTCCATTTAAAAAAAATCTTGGTGTTCTTTGTCTCTCTGATGTGTTAATTGTTTATGGTTAATTTCTTATTCATCAAATCTAAGATTAAGTTAATTAAAGTTTGAAAATTTTATTATTTTGTGACAACTGATTCACCCCCCCTCTAAGTTTTCTATCCTTGTTTTTCCAACAATTAGCACTAGAGTAGGTTCTCTAAAGAATTCTAAAAGATTGAGGTGATCTGAGATGGAATCATACAAGAAGGACAATCCTAGATTTGATGGAACTAACTACTCACTGTGGAAAGTTAGAATGGAATGTCACTTGAGGTGTATTGGTGAAGCTTATTGGAAGATTACAAAATATCCAGATGTTATTCCTTAGAATGGTCCCTCCATTGCAGATGAGATCAAAGAAGTTGAAAATAATATCAGGGCTATTGAAGCTTTGGTGAGTGCTCTGGCATATTTGAAAATAGAAAATGTGATAGGTCTGAAGACAACTCATGAGATTTGGACGAAGCTAGAATCTTTGTATGAAGGAGATGCACAGGTGGAGATGGCTAAGCTATAGAGTTTGAAAGGAAAGTATGAGAATTTGAAGATGGGAGAAGATGAAAATATCACTTCTTTTATGCAAAGAGTAAATGAAATAGTGATGGGTATTAGATGTGCTGGTGGTTCCCTAGATGAGGATGAAATTGTGGCTAAGATACTCAGATCCTTTCCTTCCTCCTACAAAGTGAAGGCTCATGCTATTAAATAGCTTAGATCAGTAACGAAGATGACAAGAGATACACTAGTTGGTAAGCTTGTTGCTTTTGAATTAAGTGAATTTGGTGAATATGTTCCAAAGACTGAATCTGCATTCAAGGCTACTGTATCTAGACATAACAAGCAATGATATAATCCAAGAGAGTTTTCCAAAAAGATATCCAAGTATGATGAAGAACTAAAACAAATTGAAGATAAATAAATAGAGGTAGAAGAGTTGGAAGCACTAATTGTAAAGAAAGAAGGTAGAGGAAAAGGTAAGTATGAAGGTGTATTTCCTATTAAATCTTTTTCTTGTAGTAAAATAGGTCATTTTACATCGAGGTGTCCTGAAAGAGTTCCTAGATCTAAGCCTAACAAGTCTAGATTCCAAAAGAAATGTTACTTTGCTAAAGAAGGAGTGACTGATGATGAGTCTAATAAATATAATGGAAATGAAGATGAATGGGTTTTCACTGCTACCATTGAAAATAGTCCTATTGCTACTGAATCTACTAAAGATGAGAAAGCTCTTGCAGCCCGAGTTGAAGAAAAGGATGAGTGGGTTATTGACAACGAATGCTCACATCATATGACTAGTGATAAAAGAAAATTTCCAAGTCTAGAGAAGTATGATGGTGGGGTTGTAAGGTTTGGAGATAACAATGTTGGTGTGATTTGTGGAAGAGGTTCTATTTGTCTTGGTGGTATGCATAACATTGATGATGCTCTTTATGTTGAAGGCCTGAAGCACAATATTGAGTGTTGGATAGATGGTGGACAAAGGCTATGATCTATAGTTCAAAGATGGGAGATGCAAGATACATGGAAGTTCTGGAAATATGATTGCTACAGGTAAACAAACAAAAGGAAATATTTTTCACCTAAATACTGCTAGTGAGAGTTGTTTAATTTCTCAAGTAGATGAAAGCTAGTTGTGGCATAGGAGGTCATGTCATGTGAATTTTGATAAAATTTTCAAGGTAAGTTCCACTCAAGCAGTAAGAGATCTACCTAAGTTAGTAAAGCCTACTAACACAATTTGTAAGGAGTGTCAGTTGGGTAAATAGACTAGAGTCTCTTTCTAGAGCAAACAATTTCATTCAAATAATTTGCTGGAGCTACTACATATTGATCTTTGTGGTCCCTCCAGAGTCAAAATTATTCATGGAGAAAGGTACTTTATGTTGATTACTAATGATTATTCCAGAATGATATGGGTTTCTTTCCTAAAAGAAAAATGTGAAGCACTAGAAAAGTTCAAAAGTGTAGGCTATGGCAAAGAATGAGAAAGGTCTGGGATCTGACAAAGGTGGTGAGTTCACCTCCAGAGAGTTCAATTATTTTTTTGAAGAACATGGAATCAAAAGACAGTTATCTACTCCCCGAACCCCTCAACAAAATGGAGTTGCAGAGAAAAAGAATAGAACAATTTTGGATGCTACTAGAACAATGATGATAGAAGGAAATGTGCCCCAAATCTATTGGAGTGAAGTTGTAAGCACTATTGTGTATACTTTGAACTGGGTAAATGTTAATGGTAATTCTAGTAAGACCCCTTTTGAGCTATGGTTTGGTTATAAGCCTACTATTAAATATTTCAAGATCTTTGGAAGCAAGTATTATATCAAGAGAGATGATGATATAGGAAAGTTTGATGCAAGAAGTGATGAAGGAATATTTCTAGGTTACTCTACTAAGAGCAAGGCTTACAAATGCTATAACAAAAGTTGAGAAAAATGGTCGAGAGTGCAAATGTCAGAGTTGATGAGGACTCTACCAAATCATCCAGATATCATGGTTATGATTCAGATGAAGACAATACAAGCCAAGGGAAGAATTCTTAGACACAAAAACAACTTCAGATTATTCCATATGTTCTGGTAAAGCAACCTCAATTCATCCTGGTAAATCAAGTAAGTCATGAAGCACAAACAAGTGCAAGTACAAAAGAAAGATCATAAGAACCAAAAGCTCGAGAAAGTCCTAAAGTTCCAAGGTATGTAAAGCTAAATCATTCTAAAAATCAAATTATAGGAGATAAGAGTAAAGGTGTGGAAACTAGAAGAAAGATTGTACAAGAGTATTGCCTGATTTCCAAGATTGAACCTAAAGATGCCACTGAAGCCTACTAGGATGAGCATTGGATGGAAGCTATGAAGGAAGAAATGACACATATTGACAAGAATGACACATGGACACTAGTTCCTAGAGCAAAAGACAAAAATGTAATTGGTACTAAATGGGTGTTTCAGAACAAGCTGAATGAACAAGGTGAAGTGGTCCAAAATAAAGCAAGACTAGTATGTAAAGGGTATTCTCAAATGGAAGGTTTTGATTTTGAAGAAAATTTTGGCCCTGTTGCCAAAATTGAAGCTATTAGATTATTTCTTGCTTATGCTACATACAAGAACTATAAAGTCTATCAAATGGATATGAAGTTGACATTTCTAAATGGAGAACTAGAAGAAGTATACATTGAACAACTGAATGGATTTATGCTAACTAACAAGGAAGACATGGTTTTCCACTTGAAGAAAGCTTTGTATGGACTTAAGCAAGCTCCAAGAGCTTGGAATGCTAGATTAGACAAATACTTATTGAAGCTTGGACTTAATAAATGTACTGCTTATGGAAATTTATACTTCAAGTTGGATCATGATAAAGAGTTAATTATAGAAGTCTTTGTTGATGGCATTATTTTTGGAGATGATAATCTATGTATGAAGTTTGTTGATGAAATGAAGAGTGAATTTGAGATGAGTATGATGGGAGAAATGAATTTATTTATGGGATTGCAAGTTACCCAGTTAGACAAGGGAATTTTCATATCTTATTCCAAATATGTGAAAGAGCTACTGAAGAAATTTGGGATAGAAGAATCAAAGCCAGTTGGTACTCCCATGGTGACTGGATGTAAGCTAACACAGAATGATGATTCTCCTAAGGAAACTAAAACTAGATATAGGTCAATGATCGATGGATTGCTCTATTTGACCTAGACTAGACCAAACATTATGAATGTTGTATGTATGGTTGCTAGATTTCAGGCCGATCCAAAAGAATCACATGTGACTGATGTTAAGAGAATCTTCATATATCTAAAAGGAATAGTTGACTTTGGACTTTGGTATCCAAAGGATGATGATCTCACTTTGAGTGCATATACTGATGTGGATTGGGTTGGAGATGTAGATGACAGGAAAAACACTAGATGTGGTGCTTTCTTCCTTGGGAAGAAGCTGGTGTCCTAGTTGAGAAAAAAGCATAATTCTATTTCTCTATCTACTTCTAAAGCAAAATATATTGTTGCTACCAATAATTGTACTCAAGTGATATGGATGAAACAGATGCTAAAAGATATCAGGGTGGTATATGAAGAACCTATTTCCATATACTATGACAATTCAAGTGCAATAAATATTTTGAGGAATCCGATTCTACATTCTAAGACAAAACATATCAAACAAGTTTCACTTCTTGAGGGAGAAGGTGAATGAGAAAGAAGTCAGATTGGAGTATGTGCCTACCAAAGAACAGATTGCAAACATCTTTCCTAAGCCATTGTTGAATGATACTTTTGAGTATCTCAGAGGAATGCTAGGGGTGATTACTCCTCCTAATAAGAACTAAAAGATTCATTTACTTGCATCAATCCATGAGCCTCATTGCTATATTCTAATCCAGATTGATTTCTATGTGGATGTTACTTAGGGGGAGTAGTTAGATGTGCAGATATGTGGTTCAGAGCGTTTATATGGATAGGTCATGGTTACCTTTTCCATTGATGTCAAAGGGGGAGAAGAGTAATGTGAAAAATCATTTTAGGGGGAGAAGAGAAATTGAAAAGAGGAGTCAGAATCTAAGGGGGAGTTAGTACAACTGTGTTGATGGTATTTTTAAAATCATGTGTTTCCATCAATGCCAAAGGGGGAGATTGTTGGATGTTGAGGGTGTGTTGCTGATATGTGGTTGTCATTGATGTCAACACTATTAGAATCATTGTATTGAAGGTCGTATATGTCAAGGATATTGAGAAAATTGTGAAAGGAAGAGTTACAGAGTTGCCTGTTGCCAGTAGAACTGTGAAGGTCATGAAGGTGTCCTATTATGTATGTTCGAGATCAACTACTATGGACTAAAGTGTTTAGTTTTTAGAGCATCTAGATCATCTACCAAAAGTTTTAAAGGTCTACTTGTATATTTGGTCATGTTGTGGCTTGACAGTATTTCTGTGGTCTCTGTTAGTGTTCCTGAGTGAGGATTGTGTGATTCTGATAATCTCAGTTGTTGTGGATGTTTATCTATTACTTCCTGGTGTTCTTGGATACTTCTAGATCATTCTCCATCATTCTTGTACATCCACATTGATCGGTGTGCTCATGGTCGAACATTTTCTTGTGCATGTTCAAGTTTTCATGTTCTTGGCCGACATGATGGTGGTAACGTGTTGTGGATCCTTGAAAATTAAAATTTAAATGTTTTGTGCACTCGTGAATATTATTTTGGGTCGCATCATTGTATTGGCCAATGGTGTTTAGATCTACATTAAAAATGTAATTGTAAATTTGGGCCGACATTGTAAATATGCTTTATTTTTCTGGTCAACTAAGTTGTTGATGAAATCCGTGATGCGGATATATAAGAGCAATTGTTTCATCGATGTAATGTGTGTTGGCTGTGCTCCTATGTGTGTATTTTTAAATATCATTTGATTGTAGAGCAGAGTGTGAAGAAGGCTGAGTGAAGTGTGAAGTAGTTTGAGTGAAAAGTGAAGGAGTTTTTTGTGCTTAATTGGAACTGTAATCAAGCTTGTGCAAAAGCTATTTTATCAGTTCATACCCTCCAGATTTAACCCTATTTTGTATTGTTGGGTAGTGAGCCCCTTTTGTAACTGAGCAATGAGCTCTAGGCAGTGTGTCTGAATGCATGTGCATTCCCCTTTATTATTTTCATTATACTTTTAATAGGGTATAATATTGTTGACTAACATCCACCATGGTTTTTCCCCTAATAGGGTTTCCATGTAAACAAAATCTTGGAGTTCTTTATCTCTCTGATGTGTTAATTGTTTATGGTTAATTGATTATTCATCAGATTTGAGATTAAGTTAAGTAAAGTTTGAAAAGTTTATTATTTTGTGACAATTGATTCACCCCCCCTCTCAGTTTTTTTTCCTTGTTTTTCCAAAACACTTGCATTCTCACACACACCTAAAACTATTTTCCATATACTTCTATATATATATCCGATCTCCATTGCAAGCACCAATTAGGTTGGACTAATTAGATGCAATTTACTTATAAAAGATATCAATTGTTGGCTTTGCAAGTTTTTTTCAAAATGCTTTAACCGTTAGCACATTACACTATGCTAACTCAAACCAAAAATAGATTGCACATAAGTTTTCATATCATATAAAAATTATCTTAACAAGTCAGCCATGAATAGTCTTCAACGCAACCAACAGAATAATGCCACTTCATTGTTCAAGCATGAGAATCATGAAATAACCTGATCATCCATGCCTTTAACATCCATTAGTAGTTTCCCAAAACCATAACTAGAAACTGTTAACTGCATAGAAGTGTAGACTAGAATACCGAAGAGGCACCATAAATACTAGATCAACCACTAGAGGATATAAGTCAGTTATATGCACTGGTTTAAGAGTACCAGACCAAACTACCAACATGGTGACATCAATGACAACATTTAGATAATTTACTCATTTTTCCAACAATAGTAAATGAAATGACATGTCTAAGAAATCTAAAAATATCAAGACTAGTGGATTAGTCCAAGCCATAAGATTCATAGTGGGAGTGCAATTAGTTGATTTGGTTTTGGCCTATGCTTTGTGTACTACAACTCAAATTAAAGAGAAATGAGGCATGCCAGTGGAAATAGATACTACTAATTTAGTTACAATATATTAAAATATTATTGCTTTTCCCACCACATATACATACATACATATTTCTATAGAATCTACATAAACATATTATGATAGGCACACAACTAAGTGTCTAGAATCAATAAATAAGAATTTTATCTTGAAACCTAAGGCCACCCTCTCCAAAATGCCAACGAGCCTATTTATGAGATTTTCTTGAATAAATCAATGATTATATAGTAGTTTTGAGTAGGATCATTGGTCAAGAAGGATCTAAAGAATTTCAACCATGGATGTACCATCTAGAAATGAATGTGTCGATTATGCCAAGTTATAATAAGTGATTATTTACATTATCAACTTTTAAATTTTTTGTCAATAAAAAAATTCTATATGATTTATTTGATTTATGTTCTAGCTAGGAGAATAATTTTTAGATTTCCAAATAGTAGATGCGATGAAGTTGGGACAATAAAATACTACTGTAAATTGGAAATAAAAGTAACTTAGAATTTTATGAGTTAATAATGCCTTCAACTTTTATATAATAAGCTTGTTAGGAGGGAATTTTGATAAAAGAATGTCTATGAATAGCAAAGTTTGAAAACTCAAACTCGGTGTGGACTTGGTAGTCCAAAATAGGACTCAGACTTGAGATTCGACACAGACTCAGTAAAAAATTTTGTCAAAAAAATGAAAAAAATCATGTTTTAAAATTGAGAAAGCAACCTCCAGCTGTGACAAGAGTCCAGGCACAAAACTCAGGATTGAAAGACTTAGTTTGCATGTCTATGCCGAGTTGACTCAATGAGCTTGCAGACTCTCGAGTTCACAAAGTCTGCGACAAGTCCAGCAGAGTCTTCCAACTATGATGAATAGAATATAAATATTTGGTGTTATTGGGATATATTATTTCTATATCTAAATTCGTGAGGAAATTTTTGTTTATTTTTTTAAAGGAATACATGCTTGTATTAAGGATTTAATCTTGAATTGTGTGGATTTTAATATTGCATTGTGGGCCCCTCCTTTGCCCTATACCTTGAATTGATTAACTAAATTATAGGCACCTACAATTCAAACCCTATGTTGCCACATGTTAAGACTTCATCTTGTCTGCCATGTTACCATGCGAGTGGAAAAAGTCCCTAGCTAGTAGTCCTTATGACCCTTCACTCCCCACTTTACCATATAATCAAGACTCTTAGTTGCTTATCTTTGACAACTTATGTTAATATTTGGTCATGTTTTTTTGACAAAGATATTAATTGGGCTAACCCACAAACAAACAAAAATGATACATGGGATCATCTTGTTGGATAACATATGCTCTCTAGGATCTAGGTGGAAGCTCATACTGTGACAAAGAGCTTGCAAGCAAAAGAAAAATATTATGCAAAGAAGTTACCTAGCAACTAAGTTGCCTAGGGACCAATGAAAAGCTTGCACTTAAGCCACCACTTGCATGATAATCCAAGGCTCTCTAAAGGATAGACCATCATGGATGTGTGACACCATGGATAGAAGGGGTCCATGTAAAATACATTATTGATTTTAGGTCTTTAAATAATTTAACCCACCTACAAACTTAATGAATATTTATGGGCCATCAATATTAAATGTTCAAAGATGATGATAGTGACATATTTGAAACATTTTATTTGAAAAATGAAAAATATTAGCTCTTATGTATGATATCAAATGAATCAGGTCTTAAATTGGTACTATCATCATTTCCTAGAGTTGAAGTTGAGTGTGCTCATAATCCTTGTGACCAATTTGAAGTTTAGAGGTATTATTAAGCTATTGGAAACTCCATATAGAGTGCATCTATTTGGAAATTCACACTCTCTTCTTGATAAAAGTATTTTTATTTTGTTGTAGAATTATAGATTCTTGAAACAAAGTTGCTCAATTTTTAACTTGTGTGGCCCTTAATAGACAGTTCTTTCCTTAGAACTAGAAGCCCTAATTTAAATTACCATAAGAAATCCCAAGCCATGTCAAAGAAGATAAAGTAAGCCACGATATTTTTGAAATCTTTCCTTGGGCATTAAAGTCCTTCAAATGAGCCACTTGTAGGGGTCCCTTTACAAATTTGTTGGATGACAATAGGGCCAAAGTTAGGGATCCCATTACCTAGACCAAAGGATGTGTTCTATTAAAAAAATGATAAGGCCAATGAATGAATTTCTATATGTAATCCTAAAGATTTGATTTGGGGAAGCTCATTGTGTTAAAAATCTAAAATATATTGATAACCCAAGGAACTTTATAAGAGAAATTCAAAGCTACATAAACTGGAAAAACATAAACAATGAAAACCAGCAACTTTGAAATATATGCAATGTCAAAATGATAGAATTGCATTAAGAGCTCCCAAGATGAAAAATACAAGTAATGAGTTTATATAGAATTGTGCCATAGAAAAATGGCCCTTTGTCATTTTCATGGCCTTTTAGGTCTTGTTTCATGGTGTTGGAACTATGTTGCTTTGATTTTATGTTGTATCATGGCTTGAACATTATTATTTAGGTACAAAAACTCAAATAACGATGTCTTGTGAAGGTGTTGTGAAGTGTTGTAAGAAATTTCTACATTCTTCTAGATTTTATTTAATACAACTTACCTCAAAGTCACCTTTTTTTTCTCATCAACAAGTCCTATATTGAAGTGTTGTAAAGTCTTGTAACAAGACTTTACACTTTTCTAGGCACATCTTCACTATTTACACCTTTTTCATGCTTTATTTTGTCTTTTGATGCCCTCATTTGACTTAATTAAGTGTATTTTTGAATGTTATCCCGACAAATAACATTAAACACAACATTATTCTTGACACTTTTTTTTAGGTTCTAGGTGGGAACCATTTTCCATGGGTGGCAAATGAGTCCCCCTTGGCCCCAAATTCAAAATATTTCAAATTTCCTTTCGGGATTTTATTTAAAAATTAGTTGATGTCGGCCTGTGATGAGGTATGAACAGATAGTAAGGAACAATAATTGTATAAATAAGTGATTTTCATCTCATTTCAACTCCACCAATTCATCAAATTCACTTATCCACCTATGCATTCAAGCATTCAAGCATCTTACATCAACAATTAAAGCACTTTTCAAGCACTTTGAAGCTACCATTGACATTACTTCAGAATTACAAGATCAAGAGTTAGGTGAGTGGATATCATTTGCATGTTATTACTTTATCTTTCTCTTGCATTTCATTATCTTTTCAAGGGTTTAATTACCAAAAGTGGGGTTTGACCAAGGCAAACCCCTATTCACTAACCCTAATCATTTTTCCCCTTTTGCTTGTGTATTTGCCCTTTTGTTCAGATTTGACAGGTTATAAGGTGTTGAAGATTGATTTTCATGTCAACTAGGTACTTCAAGTCAACATAAGTCAAATTCAAGCTTGGAGAGACTTATTTGTCCATTTTTCAGATTTGACTTTGACAACCCGACAAACATTCCTAGATCGGTGTTGCAGAGTTTCCTCCTGGTTTTTTCAAAAATTTGGGAGAGGACTGATTCGCCACCTATGGTGAATGAGTCCCACCTTAGGACCGGAAACTTGAACTTTGTCAGATTTTAGATCCCGAAGACAAAATTAGTTCCCAGTAGTTTTTCATTAGTAGGAGGACTGATTCGCCACCCTAGGCGAATGAGTCCCACTGTGAAAAATCAATAAAATTCATCAGCATTCCAGACACTCTAGACAACTCATATTTCATCCTAGGTGCACTAAGATTTACCCTTGTACCTTTTTCTGCATAATTTCTTCATTTCATAGTTGTTTGCATATCACAATGTGTTTCTCAAACATAGCTTAAATTGCACTTTTGCATTCATTTTAGATCATCTTAATCAGTAATTGAATTTAGTCAAGTTCATTTACATCATATCACATTGTACACATCCTAATTTGATTGTTACATAACTATTTTGGGACCTAAATCTCTCTCCTTTAAGGTGAAAAACCCTAGAAGTGCAAGAGCTAGCATTTTGGGTTCCCAAAATCTATGTCACAAGAACTAAAGAGATAGTGGAGGTGAAAAATCAACCAATAGGAATTGACCACCAATAACTACCAATATTAAATAAAATGATGAAAAAGTAAATGCTCCACCCATTAAGGGTGGGACACCTTATTTCCTAGTTATTAAATAATAAACTTTCTTTATTATCCTAAGTAAACTTAATAAAAGTGTAGGAAAAACCTATGACTAAGGAAAAATAAAGTAACCCACTAGGAAAAAAAAACCTACATCAACATCCCCTCTTAAGCATACCTTAGAAGGATGTAAAAGATGATGGATCCTAACAAATAAGGCCATGTTAGGTATCCATATATATATAGTCCCCTCCAAATAAAAAAATATTAGAGAGAAAAGTCCCCCAAAATAGAGAAAGAAGAAGAGGACTAAGTAGCCCCCCTAGAAGAGGACACCAACCACAACCCAAGAAAATATTGCAAGTGAACTTGATCTCAGTGAAGGGTTTGGTGAAGATGTTTGTATAGTTTAATCTAATGTTAGACAATATCTGAGATCGATGATCTTCTCATGAATCAACCCTCGAATGTAGTGCATGTGGATCTTAATGCATTTGGTCCACTAATGGTGGACTAGATTGTGAGAGATTTGAATTATACTTTGGTTGTCACAAAAGATGACTACAATCTTCTAAAAGGGAATGCCAAACTCAATGAGAATGTTCTGAAGCCAAATGGCCTCAGTAGTAGCATTAACCACTCCTCAATACTAAACCTTTGTAGATGAAAAATAAATAGCATACCATTACTTGCTCAACCAATAAACTAGATCAGACCCAAGGGAGAAACAATACCTTGAAGTAGACTTGAAATCCTAATAATCACCTACCTAATCTAAATCTGTGTGTCTCACCAAGTCAAAATCCATGATCATTTCATAGTGAATCCCATTGTTGTGAGGACCCTTGATGTAGTGAAGAATCCTCTTAGTTTCATTCTATTGCAACTCATGTGGCTCCTACATGAATTGAGAGATCGTACCTACAAGATATGAAATATCGAGTCTTGTGTGAGTTAGATAGATAATACTACCAACAAGTTTTCAATACAAAGTGCCATCTACCAACGACGAAAAACACTTAGCCTCAAGTTTGACCCTTGACAGAAATAGAGTTGACATAGGCTTACAGTTAGTCATGAGAAACCTATGGAGCATATCAAGTGCATAATTAGGTTGTATAAGAGAGATACCTGAAGAATAATGAGTGAAATAAATCCCCAAGAAGTAGTGCAATAATCCCAAGTCTAACATAAAAAATTGATCATGAAGGGAATTTTTCACTTCTTGAATGGTGGATGAGTGAATTTTTTTGATCAATTTCATCAAAATAGAGAACGAGGAAAGTTTGAATATCATCATGATATAGAGTGTAGACATTAGGATCAAAATGATATCAAGTGAACCCAACTTTTAGAAGTAAGCAGTCTATCTTGGCATACCAAGCTCAAGGGGCCTATTCGAGGCCATAGAGAGACTCTCAAAGACAAAAAAAAGTGAAGGTTCTTGTATGAACCCTTGTGGGTGCTCTGTGTATATCTCTTCCTGAGGTCACCATGGATAAAAACACTCTTCATGTCCATTTGATGAAATTCCCATCTATGAACTACAATGATAACAAGGAAAATTTGGATGGAATTTGTTTTGGTGATTGGTGTAAAAGTCTTAGAGTAGTCAATCCCAGAAACCTGGGAGAATCCCTTAGAAACCAAGCAAGTCTTATTCTTATCAATTGGCCCATTTTCTAAAAAATTTGTTTGATAGATCCATTTTCATTAGAATAATTTTCCTTCCCTTAGGAAGTGGGACAAGATCCCAATGTGGTTTCTCTCCAAGGAACTAAACTCTTCTTGCATAGTTGCATCCCACTCAAGGACACCGAAAAATTCCCAAAATGGATAGTGGATTAGGAGTTTTGGTGAGGACGAGATGTGGAGCCTCTTCAAATTGTGATCTTGTTCTTTTATGATCTAAAGGATCACCTACCCAATCCCCTATTGATTGCAATATTTGACGAGCCCAAAGAGGCCTTATGACTGGAGGAGGAGGACAATCATCAACTTTTGAAGGTGGGCTATATGAACCCTCATTATCACTATCATCTAAAGTGGAGGAAGAAGACTCATCATCAAGATTTAAAGGATGATGATCATCTAAAGAACTATCTTCATGATGCAAGGAATCAAATCTGATTGTGGTTGGGGAAGTGATAAGAATAACTAGAAGGGATCTCCTCAAAATGAACATTCCTCTTGATGAACAACTCATGTGTGGTAGGATGAAGAAGCCTGTAGCCTTTGACATCATTTGGGTATCCAAAAAATATGTAAGAATTTCTCTACAAATTTATAGCCTTGTGTTTCTCTACTCAAATGTGGGCTCATGCATAAGAGCCAAACACTCAAAAGTGCTTAACTAGAGGTTTCCAATTGTGCCAACATTGAAAAAGAGTTACCCCCTTAATGGCTTCTATCTAGAATGGTCATGCCAAAGACTTGGAATGAATCATACAATTAGGCATCTCTTTCAAGGACCAAATTTTTCATTCTACTAATGATTATAGGGAACTATATGTTGCAAATCGTTGCTTTTTGAAGCACAATATTGATCTTGAACCTATAGTTGACATATTCCCCCCATTATCTATACACAAAAATTTGATGGTTTACCTAGTTTGTTTCTTTGTAGTTGCCTTGAATTCCAAGAATGAATGAAATAATTCAAACTTTTGTTTGAGGAAGCACATAAACGTGTACCTAGAAATGTCATCAATTAAGGTTAAAACATATCAAAATTTACTGAAAGATGGTTGTGAAAATGGACAAGCCAAATCATTATGTACCAACTCTAAAACATATGAGGCTCTCCAAGCTTTTCCTTTGTCAAATTTCTCTTATGGATGCTTGCTAATAATGCATCCCTAACAAACACCATAAAAAAACCAAATTATAGGAAATCATGTAACCATGTCCCATTGACTGAGTTGCTACAAGTAGCAGTAGTTCAAGTGGCCAAATTTTTTATGCCACAAATTACTCACCTCATCAGAATGAGTGACTAGAACAAATGAAGGTGGATCGAGAATAAAGTGAGAACAAATAAAACCAATACTAGGGATATTCTCTCTCAACTACAATTGTAGAATTATTTTGCAACTCACAAATCACCACTAAATCAAGAGAAAACTTAACCTACTTGTCTAAACCTATGTGAGTGATTTGATATACCAATAGGAGATTAGTTAATAATGAGGGCACATAAAGAATATCTTGAAACGTGTCATCCCCCATAGCAATAGACCCTCTCCCATATACCTCTACAAGAGTATTATCACCCATTAAAATAGAAGGAATAAAACATGGCTCCAAAGATGCAAGTTCCTCCTTAGATGAAGCCATGTGGTGCAAGATACCCAAATCAAAAATCCAAGTGTATGGTAGAGAAGCAACTGTTACAAAAGCCTTTCCCTTTCCTTTGAACCCATTGTTATAATTTTCCTTATGAGACCCCTCATATGAACTTTGTTTTATTGATTTATGAACAATTAGATTATTCTTTTCAAGAATGTGTGTTAAGTGATCAACTTGTTTATTCAAACGTTTATGCTCATCACGACCAAGTCTTTAACAATAGGCACATTTGATCTTCTCTTCTTTAGACTTATTTTCATTTCAAGATTATGTTTCATCAACTACTTTTGAAGCAGTCAATTTATGATCTTTCTTCTCTTTTCTATTCTTTTGTTTCTTATCTTTATTGTGACTACTTTTTCCTCACTATTATTTTGTGCCATAGTTGGTAGCCAAGGCATTTAACTTAGAAGAGTTTAGAGTTGCCATGTGGATTAGCTTATCTTGCTCCCATCCTTGATTTATGAACTCTACACACCATGCTTCACAATCCCATTATAAACATCTATTCTCGTATATAAAGATATATGGGTTTAACAATTCACCACTCGAGTGGATCACTAATTATTATCATCACAAAAAAACAAATGTGGTCCTAGGGACTTACTAGGTCATTTGAGATAGGAAGTAAACAATAAAGATAATAAATAGGAAAACATAAAGATGTATTTGAATAATTTATTGATAAATGAGTATAAACTAATAATGTTAATATATAAATTGTGACAATGTATTTTTCTTGTGGAACTTCACATGGAATCTCACATATAGTGTTCATAATTTTTTGTTAAATTAACTCCCCCATTCATCTTAAAGAATTTATAATTTATGCTAAATAAATAACAACCCAAATTATGTACAACCATTGACACATAATAGAAAATTGACCATTATATATATATCGAAAGATCATTCTGTTCTTTTATCCTACTCAACTTTACACAATAAACCCAAAAAAAAATATTTATCTTTTCCTGACATAACTTCAACACAATCCTTTGTGTTTCTCATATAAATTTTCCAATAGCAATTAAAAATAAATTCATGGCCCATTCGTAAAAAAATAATTCCTTAGAGAAAAAATTGCATATTAAATTCTTTTAAAATAAAAATGTCACAAAGTCATGTATTTTTGGTGCATTTTAGGAAATTATAAGTCGATGGAATCAAATATAGTAGCTTTAATATTGAGCTTCATAATGACTGTCATTAAGAAAACACGTAGTGGAACATTTTTAAGGAAACTCAAAGTATGCAAATTTCATCAAAAAAACTTATGTATTAAAAAATAGAATTATCCTCTATCCTAAATTATGATTTAAAAATAAGAGCTGCCCTTGGTATTCCTAGGTAGAAGTTAGTGAAATTGAAATAATGCAAGCATCAAAATTCAAAAAATAAGAAAATATATATTGGCTTAAATAGATTTAAAAAGGGGAACTTTATTTCTTAGATAAAAGTTGAAAATAGAATTTTTTTATAGCTACTAAAGTCTCATACATGTTAAATTGAAAAAAATCATCATTTTCTTTAAAAATGAACTAGAAACAACACTGCATTCTACAAAGAGTTGTAGATTGCGAATTGTTTGGAAAATCAACATGTGGGTATGCACGTTATTGGTGTTTCCAATTGATTTCCCAAATTTCTCTAAGGATTAGTCAAGTTCTATCTTTGAGAACCTTAGATAACTGGCCAACAAACAAGAGACACATTTATGATTGTTTTCCTTTGCACTTTAGGCTCTGCAAAACCAAGGTGGGTCTCCCTTTATATAAAATCATTTTTAGGTCATAATACTATATCAAATTATGTCAAAACAAAACAATTTCACACATGCAACTTGGGGGTGAACTTGATTGGATGAATCTTCTCCAAAACCTTCTATATCTTTATACTTTAATAGTGTGAAATGAGCATAATAAAATAAATAAGTAAAAGATAATTTTCCAATTTTATGTTGATCCTGCCTAGGTTTTGATCTCATGAACTAATTAGACTGGTGTCTTATCCATTACAAAGTCTTTAATGAAATGTTTTTTTCTTGATAACAGACTAGAACCCTAATTCAATGGTTTTTAACTATCTTATTGCCTTACAATAAGAAAACCAACTAATATCCACAACATCATTTTAATTCTTTAAGATTCTTATCATAATCACAATATCTTTAATCATTCAACTAAAAGAAAATTTAATTTATTACTTGAATAGAAGCCACCAATCAAAATTTGTTATAGAAATTGCGTAATGAGAACCTTGATCATCTTTCATTATTAAGATTCAAAAGATATTGCTTTACAATGAGGAGACATTAAAAATGTGGTTTGTATTCATATGAACAAAAAAAATGAATTGTCTATTGTTATTGTAAGAATTGGCTATGAAGGTAGCCACCCAAGATCTAGAGGCCTAATAGAAAGCACAAGCATAAGAGATAAAAATTTAATATTACAAGAATAGACTGTATTATTCCAATGATTCAAATAGAATAGAATGTACTATGCAAAAGTACATAGGAGACCCCTTGGTTATTGTTACGAATTTTTTTCTACAACTCAATTGGTGGAGCTGATTTAAATATTGTTATATCTTAAAGTGAAAATACAGTTATTTCTACAAGTACTTAAGTGTTGTTTGCACTATATTTATCATTCATCCAGTGACAGTTATGCAAGTGTTTTGAGATAATTGAGTTTCAGAAGTGTTGCTCAATTTTTTACAAAAAAACAAATGGAGTACAAAACTGAATAGAAAAATGTTAAAGCATAATAGAGTTCTTTCATTTATTTCATGAAGTGATTCACATTACATGTTTCAATTTGATTGCAAGAATTCAAGTGATGGTGCAACTTTTCATTTTAATGCTTTTCTTTTAGAATGGAAATGAAAGAATGAAATTAAATATCCACACAAGCCATGGTTTTAGCCATTTCCATTCATGGCAAGAAAGGAAATATACAACTAAAAGTGAAAAGAAAATAACATGGGACATATCCATCATTGCCTGAGTCAATCTTTGGTTGATGCTTTGTATCTTGCTCCATCTTGCTTCCACTCTTGAATGTACCTAAAAAAGATTGAGAAGGGCATCAGTTAAGAGCTCGAGATATGAACTATACTACATGCCACGCTAACAGAGATATATTTCAATCCTTGCAATGCATAGAACAACTAAAAAGAAGGAACACAAGCATGAACTGAAAAGGGAAACATCATCATCACATTTTTTTTTTATGCTAACATTGTTTGTTTCCTTGTGTAGTTATAAGAAAATTCATGTAGTTGATTATCTTTTGAAGACCAAGCATGTGGAGAAAAACAGGCTCCCACAAGGGTAGAGCTTGGCATGCTGCCCCTTATGCATTACAAATGCCCGACTGAGTGAAGGAATGCAATTATCATGTTCATCTAAACTATACATTTGAAAGAGTAAAGGAGAGTTCATTCATCAAAGCCATCAAGCCGACTGTTCACTCATAACAATCAAGTAATATAATTTCTGAAAGCTATAGGTGGACAGTAGACTTAAATGAGCTCGATCAATTCAACTGAATACATTATTTTCATGATTACAAATCTCAAATATTCTTGTACAGTTTGTATTTTTCTGCCATGGGTGTTGTTGATGCATCTTGTTTCATGATATTATAGCAGAATTCTATCTTTAGACAATGATAGTGAATAGGCATACATAATGCCTTGCTATTAAGAGCACTATTTAATAAAGGAAGCATGTTTCAAGTTTTAGATTTTCCATTTCAGAGAGAGCAAGACAATTTTTATTAAATACATAAAAATTCATGAAGAGTGCCATAAAGAGGAATCTATAGTGATACTATTTGATTAAAACATAGATAGTATAGTCTTTTGTGTGAGTAATGAAGAAGCAACGTTTCAAATACATAATACAGTGGTCAGGTATGTTAGACACAATCACCTTGATTTTGGCTAAGAGAGGGAAATAGTTTGAAAGTACATTGTTTCATAAAGCTATCATTTAGCTATGCTTTCAAAGTATTCTTTCGAAGAGTATTTTGCATAAGGTCAAAGTAAGTGGACATGAATAGGTTTCATAAGAATTTGAATATATAAATACATTTCTGTTACGGACAGAGATTTTTAGAGTATGGAAAAGCTTTAAAAATTCAAGCTAAAGCAACATAAGTGAAATGAAAAGCTAGAGTAAGGTATGATAAACTGAGCAAACAATTTAAGGGTGCCAGTCAAAAGTGTTTATGTGTGCAATAGGAGTTTGAACATGAATTTCAAAATATTCACTGGAGTTTGAAACAGTTTTAAGGGTTTCTTTTATTTTCTCATTTGAAACAATTAAATTGCCTCTCTAAATCAAATGGAGCAACCATTTGTACAAAGAGCCAAGATTTTAAAATCTTCTATATTGTCAGAAAGAAACAAATATAATGCTGTTATAGAATGCCATCAAAGGGTTTTTAAACAAGATGCAAAATTCTTTCATTTTCTAGAATACCCACATTGGGTGTTTTGAGGATTAAAATGCAGATAGTAATTATTTCCAAATTTTACTCCACATGGGGGTTTTCAAATGAAAAACAAAAGAAATGCAATATATCATTTACCCATGTAAATTTTTGACAGAAGCTACAAATGAAAGTAAGATATCGTCATGGGTTGAGCTCCACCCAAGATAAATACAATTTTCTTTCAAAATATGAATACCCATATGAGGGTTTGATAGAAATATTAAAGAGGAAAGAAATGGGTTTCATGGGTCAAGTCGAGAAAGCTTCAAAATGTCCTTTCAAGCATAAAATGGCCATAGCCTGGAGAGAAGTTTTTGTCTCTCATTCACAAAAAATAGAAAATCCATTTGAGTTTCCATTGATACTTCAATATTTAAAGAAAATAGTAATCATAATGCAAGTTTCTTCATGAAATTCATTATCAAAAGCATATGCATGGTGCGGCTTGTAATGGGTTTGTTTTGTTTCAAAGAGAAAATAACAAATACTCTCTTCATAGAAGCTATTTTGAAGCTTTTGTTTGATACAGAAAAGCAATAGGTGAACATTGAGATAAATCTTACCATTCATGCTATAGTAGACCAAGCAAGATGGTGACCAAGCTCTCATAGAGCTTCCCAAATGCAAGGGCCAAACTCTCAAACATGGTGGCCAAAGGTATGGTGTCGACACACGAAACATAGAGTCACAAAATGTATCAGGAAATGTATTTATGTCGTGGCCTCAAGGTCAAAATTTATAAAAAAATGGAGCAAAAAGTTTGAGAAAACCTACAGGAATCTCACAAAAGGTTCTTACCATCAGAATCCTAGAAAAATCGACAGTAATAACAACAGATGGAGTTCCAAATTCCACCAGAAAGCTCGAAACCCTAGCATGGTGGTGGTGTACTCTTCTTTCTCAGGCAGAGCCCAAACCCTCCAAAATGCAAAAGTGTGAAATGATAGGAGTTAGGGTTTCTTCATTGGTTTTGTTGATACTTGCCCTAATTCAAATATAGGGTCTTTTTTGCATTTTAAATGAACTTAAGTCAAATGCCTTAGGTTGATTTGGTTTTAATCTTCATGTATTGATACTTACCTAATTCCTTAGGCATGTTTGATCCAATATTTCATGGGTCTAGGCTTAGGTAAGGTATGTTTTATTTTTCTGAATATTAAATACCTTGGGGTATTTGTGTTATATTCATGCCTTAGTGAAAATTGGAAATTAAAATGTCCTAGATTTTAATTGATTTTTTGAAGAAATCAATGAAAATTGTAGATGAGTTTTTACTTATGACTTAGGTATTTATTTTCAATTGATTTTTAAGAAACCAATTAGGATATTAATAGGAGATATACTTTATATTTTATTATTTTTTAATAAAATCAGGCATTGTAATTGGAGAAATAAGGTTTCTTGCAAAAGATTTTTTAAAAATATTTAATTGCAAAAAATAGGGAAAATTGAGATAAAATAAAATCCGCAAATCTTGTAAAGCGAGGGTAAAGTAATATTTTATGAATTGTTTTATTCCTTTGCTATTTTAAGTAGATTGATGTTGTTTTTCTTCCTTGGTTGGATTTGAACTTCTTGATGGAGAGATAAGGTGTTTTTTTTGCTTTAAAAGCATTTTTGACCTATTTTGGGAAGCTTTTCAGTATGTACATGCAAAAAGTGTGTTTTTCTACTTTTTTGCAGACTTTTGGGGTAGTTTTTGATACCTTTCCTGGAGTTTTTTCCCTGAGCTTGGATTAGGTTTTAGTGATATATCTTGAGAAAAACTTAGTGTTTTTTCTAGTTCAGATTCTAGTTTCTTTCTCTTACACATTTTTGGAATTTGTAAACTTCCTTTGTACTCAGTATCAGATACTGTCACACTCTTTCAGTTTCAATAAAGTAGCAGAGTTCTTCTTCCCATTTCTTGTCTCAGTTTTGTAATGGCAATCTGATGTCTTTGTGTTTCAAATTTGAATCCTTATATGTCTTGTTATGAATTTTTTTCTAGAATTACATGATTTCAGGTTGCATGTTGTATTTATTCCTTTTAAATCTTCATGCAAATCACTGATGAAAACATGTGTCAATGAGATTGTGAGGGCTATTGTGATAGAGAAATTGTTGTGAGTGATAAAGTCTGAATTTTCATAAGTTCTAGTGAATCATCTATTAGTTTTAAATTTTTACTTTCAGTCATCCTTCTAACTTTTTCCTTGGAAAATCATTTAGAATAGGATTATCATTCGGAGAACTAGCTCACTCTGGAGATTCTCTTTTCGCATAGATCACCCACATCTGAAAAGAGTTTCCATGTTTCGACAAATAGTTTGATTTTTTGCAAATCTGACAAAGGGTGCATATCTAATTGTCAAAGTTATATAGCCAAGGTGAGAACATAGAAGGGCATAAGATTATGACAAGTGTCATAATCTTATGACATGAGACAACTATGAAAAGATATCGCTCCACCTAAATTAGAAAAGTGATAATGTGATAATCACCACAAATGGTAGATCGCTCACAAAAGGTGGAGAGGTAATCACATGATGTGTCCACAAAAGGTGGATGTGATAAAGTAATAACATGATAAGTCCACCAAAATTGGAAATTCTCCAACTACCTCCTATGTGGTCCCTAAGTAAACTTAACTAAGGTGTAATAATGACCTAGGACAATGTACAATACTTTTAATTACACCAACACCCCCCCTTAAGTGCAACTTAGGGAGAATGTACACAAAAGAAAACAATGCAAGATGGGTCCCGACAACTAGGCCATGTTAGGTACCCATGTACACACATAGTGCAATCTCTCACAAAGCAAAGATAAGGAGACAACCCAATGGGACAAAACTCCTCCTCAAAAGAGAAACAAAACAAGAAACATTCTCTAGGAAGGATAAAACCTCGAGAGAGGAAAAATTCCCCCCATAAGAAGAATGAAGAATTCCATGCAACCCCCCCAATGGAGAGTTATTGCTCAAATGTCACAATGTTAAGAGTCCCCAATCTTAACTGAAGAAGAAGACAATGTAGAACACTATGAAGGCTGATGTAGAGTAGACCAAGGATGATGATGAGTCCTCCAAATGTTGTTCCAAAAGAAATGCCAAACTGTGACAAGCATTGAAAGAAAGAATTAGGTACAACTGCAAAAGATGCCACATAACTAGTGATTGAGCTGAATCTGTCAACTCAAGAGTAACTACAAAATTTGTCGATGAAGAACTATAGATGAACCCACACTGCAATAGGAATAAGGTCAAAACCAAGAAGACAACTGCATGAGCATCAACTTGAATGCTTGTTAATGGCAGATTAGTACAATCTAAGTCTCACTGGAGCCATGCACTAAGTCTCTAGATGTAGAACCAAAATTTTGAAGATAGGTAGAGTGCTTCCAAAATAGGAATGTCTATATGGTGACTAGTCCACCTCATCGAAATGCATGGGTAACCAACCGCTGCATTCACTGAGTAGATAGAAACTAACACTAGATACATAGATCAATCTAAAGAAGCATACAATATGACAGAGTACACTAAAATAGAAAGATTGTGGCATTTTATTTTAGTGTGTGTTACAACATTACATAGAGGAGAACTACAATCAACATGATGCAAAACTGGAAATGCTGATGAAGAAGCCAACCAAAGGTTCCTCGAAGCAGAAGACCGTGAAGAAAGCCCTCCAAGTGGATGTCGGTAGGAGCAACTGACCCCTGTTGACTGCTGATTAGAGGAGCAAATGGTCCAAGACAAGGCTCGATCGGGAGGCAAAATAATTTTCCCAAGTTTTCTTATTAATGCATGATTTGTTTTAAAAACCTAATTAAAAAGTTCAATTTAAAACTTTACTATTAAAAGTAACAAAGAAAATATTTCGGCTTCATGAAAAAAAAAACTTTATTAAAATAAAGAAAGTGCCTTCTGCCTTTGACTTTTATTTGAAAAAAAAACTTTTATTAAAACTACACAAAGAAAAAATTAGTTTTTTAAAAAAAAATTGATAAAAAACTTTTATTTGAAACAAAAACAAAGAAAAAACATAATTTGTTTCTTTTTATTTTAATTATAAAAGAAAACACAAAGTTTTATTTTTTTAAACTTATTAAAATTTGAAACAAAACAAAATGCAAAAAGTTTTATTTTAAAAAAAACTAAAAAAAAATTTAAAAGGTTAGGTCAAGTAGGACACTTCCTCATCCCCGCAACGCCAGCCTGCAAGTGGGCGGATGGGTCCCCCGCTTAATTACTACTCAATCAGAACTCAGCGTCAAGAAAAATATTAGTAATTCTTACATCCATATAGGTTAATAAAATATATATATTAAATTTTTAAAAACAACAAGAAGAAAAGTGATACAATTTTAAAAATAAAAATAAAATTGCTTTTTAAATTTAATTAAAAAATTTGCAATATTTTTTTTTTTAAAAATGAAAAATTATACTGTTGCGCAAGTAGGGCCGTACAACCCGCATGCTAATTTTTTTTTCCTCCAAGAGCAACTTTGTCCAAATTTGATGATTTGACAATCAATTTAGGAGTTTTGGCCCTTCTGAACGCGATGGCAATGTCCTTTTTGGCTGAAAATGCTCTGAAATGGTAGCTAGCTCCTGGATCTGGCAACCACCTCCTATGTTCAAACCCTTGCAGATTTGGCCTCCAATGCCTTATTGAGATGAAACAAAAGAAAAATATGACTATCTCGGACACTCTGGATGCAATGGTGAGCTCAAATCTGATGCAACAAGCTCCCAAAATGCACCTGCAATAGAAAGCCAAAAAATGGAACCCCCCTAGAATCTGGTATTTCTAGCAAGAAAATAAAAGATTGCACTTAATATCTCTTCAAAATGAAAATCCAAAGGAACTCAAATAGCTCTGATACCATGTACGAATTTCCTATGAAGGTAGCCACACAAGATCTAGAGGCCTAATAGAAAGCACAAGCATAAGAGATAAAAATAATATGACAAGAATAGACTGTATTTCGCCAATGATGCAAATAGAATAGAATGTGTTATGCAAAAGTACATAGGAGACCCCTTGGTTATATAGCCAAGGTGAGAACATAGAAGAGAATAATATTATGACAAGTTTCATAATCTTATGGCATGAGACAACTGTGAAAAGCTATCGCTCCACCTAAAGTGGAAAAGTGATAATGTGATAATCACCACGAATGGTGGATCACCCACAAAAGGTGGAGAGGTAATCACATGATGTGTCCACAAAAGATGGATGTGATAAAGTAATAACATGATAAGTCCACCAAAAGTGAAAATTCTCCAACTACTTCCTATGTGGTCCCTAAGTAAACTTAACTAAGGTGTAATCATGACCTAGGACAAGGTACAATACTTTTAATTACACCAACAGTTATCATAGAGATATAATTATAACATGAGAAAGAGGTTACTTCTATATATGTTAAATCCCACTAAGAATATTTATAACTTTGAGTGGATTTTATTCAATCAAGATTTCCTTTTCGAGCCGATGGAGTAAATTTATATTCATATTTTGACTTGTTGATCTTTCATTTATGTTGAAAGTTGATGATTGATTGAAACCCAACTCAAATATTTGCACTACTCATCTCCTTATTTATGTTCTACTTTGATGACAAGTTATCATTTGAGTAGGAAAAACTAGTTTACCCTAACCATGTGATCCATATAATCATCACTTATTAATACCTACACCATGTTAGAGAAACTAGCCATGTTGTATTCAAGTTTGGAGAGCATGTACATATTGATATTTAATTGTTTTTCATTCATCTCACCATCTTTATTAATTTTCACATAAATAGGAGGGATAATGTTAGCAAAATTGGATTTCCACTCCTTGCAAGATTTCATTTAACCCAAGTTTCTCATCCAAAATAGGAGGCATCTGATACTCCTAAAATACCTTAAAGACATCCATCTCCCTTTTTATTAGTGCTTGGAATTTATTGTGGTGGAAAATGATATTATTTAAACAATCAACCTTAGAAAGAATGAAAAATACAAAATTGTAATTTTGAAGCCAAAAATTGGAGTGCTTTATAATAATCTTTAGCAATGCTACTCTTGGAGCCCAACTGAATTGAAAGGATTTCAACCTAACCGTTGTCTTGGCATGAAATAGTGAATGAATATTTCATAATCTTCTACAATTATTCTAGACCTTATCAACTGGCTCAAAATACTAGACAACTTGTGGCCCAACATGTTGTCAACCTGGCTTGAAATCCTTTTGTCCCCTTCTTCGTTTACCATTCTTGCTTCCCCCTACTCTGCTTGAGATTTTCTCTAAAATTATTAACCTCAAGAGTTAAGGTTGCCTTATTCTATGATTCTTTATCTTCAATTGTATCTTGTGGGGGTGGAAGTAGTCCTGCAAACATGTTCACTTTCTCTTGTAACTTCAAATTGATAGCATTAACCTTTGCCAATTTCAACTCTAGTTTCTTTATTGTTTCTTTTGTAAATAATGGTGTATTTACAGTAAGGGTGGTTTCTTGGAGGGCACTTGTATTTCATAATTTGTTGACTATCATATTGGTAGTGATTTTTTTCACATATTTTATTACATAGGGTTATTGGTCTATAGGAAAATTGACCAAATTGTCAAGATCTCATGCCTTGGATTAAATCTATATCCAATATATAAAGCATCACTATATGATTGTCCTTTTTAATTGAGTTCAAGGCTTTATGAATTTCCTCTGCAATATAGCTTGCATAATCATATGGTTTGTTGACATACCTACTTTAAATGTCTACAACCAACACCATTAAATTTACTAGCATCTCGAGCTTGCAATCCATGCCCAATATTTGGAAATCCTGGGGAAAATATATATTCATGAAATAATCCTCAAACATATCATAGTTGATTAGCTCCAACCACCCTTTGCAAAACCTCCTTATATCTATGTTTGGTCATCTAGGCTTGAAGCTTGGTAACCACTTAACTCTATAACCATCTCTATGCCTCTGATATTCTCTAGCCAAAGCACCCAAATCTATTGGTAGTTGAGCATTAGTGTCCAAATTGAGCACTTTACAAATGTAGCCCTTATTTAAGTTCATTAAAAATTCTCCATCTATAATGTACAAAGCCTCTTTCTCTCGATTGTATGTTTGTGCAATTCTTTTGATAAGGTCTACATTTACAAACACATTAGGCACCACCAATCTCCAAAAATTGAAAATAGGCCTATCGGTCAAGCATTTTTTGAAAGCATGCTTAAAAAGAGCATACCCCTAAATTGGAATGATAGGGTCCCTGCAATTCTGATTCTTATCAATAATTTGGTCTATAGGAATCCTTGAACCTTTTGACATGTTGAGCCTCTTGGATGATCTAGGAATTAGAGCCATAATGTCATCTTCAAGACCTCTCTTCACACTCCTTGATGTTCTAACCATGGATTTTTGTTTTAGGGTTTTGATTTATACAAGGTACGGTTTAAAATTTTAAACTTCTTAGAAGAATTCCTTAAAATTTTAAATAATTTGCTAACCCTTCCAAAACCCCAATTTGATTTCCATTTCTAGCAAACCAAAAATTTAACTTTTTACACCAAAATACAACAAAGAAGGTCTAAATTAACATACGACTTTAAGATTGTTGAAAACCTTGGAAATGTCACAAAAAACTCTCATTCATTTGAAAATTGGAAACAAATTGCTTTGAATGATACAAATGCATGTAATTATACCAATACAATCAAAAACTTAGTAAATATAGATCAAATCCACCATTAATTTCTTCACATGCTTGAGCACACAACTAGTGACAGTTGTTCTTCATTTTTTTAATTTGGGTCATCAATTTGATGAAGATCAATGGTATTCACGGGCATTTGAATTGGAACACATGTCAACATTTTGAGGACTCATGGGAAAAAATGGAAACTTTATGAGCTTCCTCAACAAGGCTTTCTTCCATGAAACAACAAGAATGAGGAGTGATGAGATATGTGGCACAATTTTAGGAGATTAAGGAAACAAAAACTCAACTTAATATCACCCCACAAAGGTTTAAGCCAACACAAAAAGAAAGAAACACTTACAATTAAAATGACTTGGCGACACCTTGGCTTAAGACCACATGAAAGATACTTTTCAAGAGCTCGTAGGAAGAAACTACCAAGATTAAAAGCTTCCTTGAAGGTTATAGCTAGTCAATTCAATTAAATGTCAGCACTTGGAACTGACTAGGATAAATGTGGGACTACTCGATGGGCTCATCTTCGGACAACTTAAAATATTTTAAAAGAATGTGCACAAATGAAAAACTTAAGTTACTAGGAAAAGGAGCTAATAACACATGGTTTAAGAGACATCACGAAAATTCAAAAAACTAGAAACTTAAAGAGCAAGTAATCAACTGAAAAGAACTAAAGGGAGTTTGCAAAGAACCCATACAAGTCAGCAATGAAGGGAAGCATTTATGGTTGTTTCACTAGTTTGCGGGGAGAAAGTAGTGCTCATGAATTGAAGGAAGTGTACAAAATAATACCATATGTTAAATGGGAGTTGGTGAAGCGCAAAGGGTTAAGTGGTATCTTAAAAGCATATAAGGGGAAAGGGCTTAAGCAGTACTCAGGTACATGGTGCCGATTATAAAACGAAACGGAAGTCTTGAAGATATAACTTAAGGGATCAAGTGATTGAGGCAAACTGTTAACATAAGAACATAACAAAAGTGCAAGGGTTCGGCAAATATTTAGAGTTTTTTCACAGCCTTAAAAGCAATTTTAAAGAAATCATAAATAAAAGGAAACTTATAAAATTTCAAAGGATCTAAATAATTTAAAGAGTTAAAATATTGGACAAGCATCACCACATGCAGAATCAATCCATTACCAATTGGATGGGCTTATGAGAAAGAACTTCATGTACCACATTGGTTCGAAAACCTCTACTATATTTAAACCATCTAAATGCCGAATCTAAAATGCCATCAAGCACCAAAAAAACAAAAAAACAAAAAAACAAACAAAGCGATACTGGAACAGCTAACTATGAAAATCTCAGCCAAACTGCTGTTTCCTACACTTGCATTAATAGCACCATTTTCCATAAAAAATGAATTGGCAACACCCCTTAAACAATTTCAGTAAAATTTCAAACGAAAAAGTATACTAAAATCATTCAAGTTAAAGTTATATATCTGTGCAATGTCTGTAAACAAGTTTTCAGTACATAGTTGATGACACGTGTGTAAATTGAATTTCAACTGCGAGCATTGGTGGTGGTGGACTTTTATTGTGTCCACTTTGCCAGCATAGTCGGTAATATGAACTCCACTATCGAGCTAAAACAGAGGCATCCCTTTGATCAGATCCGGATCAAAAGTTTCAGTGAATTCGTGCCCTGTCGTGTCTGAAATCACACTTTTGTTGAAATGGACTTACAAAAATGAAAAGATAGCAAGACGCGTAAGGACACAATGGGCTTTAGAAAGCCATTTTTATTGACACATTACAATTGCATGCGTGTCATGCCTGCAAATGCACAACTCTTTGACAAGATAGGTGCCAACCATTATACCTACCTAGTTTTATTGTGCCGCGTAAAAAGCACAACCTTTTCTGACATTCGGCAAAGCGGTTTCAGAGAACCAATTGGGTCATATGATTTTATCTGCTTAAAATATGTGCAGGTCATGGGTCATATGATTTAGCCTTACTGTGTAGCTCGTCACTCGCATCTTCTTCTGACAATCTGGCACCACCAAATGTAGGCCAATGACAAGGCCTTACTGCAGGTGCAACATCCACGAGGTTTGGGAGAAGGCAAAACACTATCAGAAATCTAAATAGCTAGGCCTTCTCTTGCCTTGCTGATCAGTCAATCTGAATCTGATGAAATTTAATTTTAATTGTCCAAATTTTATCAATTTCTATGTGTCAAACATTGCAAAGTAATTTATCACAACATAAATGACAGATCTGATTGACTACAAAACAGAACTAGTAATCACCATTAAAAGTGGAGCCTTGACAGAAACTAAAAATGCAGTCCTGCAAAATTCTTCTATCTTCTTAATGGTTTAAACAACAACACCATATTAAAAACTTAATACACAATACGAAACCATTCCTACTCGCTCATAGAACCCACTCCAAAATAAAACTTATATGCTACAAGAATAATACATCAGAAGTTGGCATTGAAGGGAGATAAAACCTATGATGGGCCCAAGATGGAGCTTCAAAGAACTGTAGGCGCTGAATGGAATTATCTGCCATTCAATTAAAATATACTACATTGATTTCCTTTGCAATACATTGTTTATCAACCTATCTTTCTACCATGCTTAGTACTTTATTTTTTTGGTCTTTGTTGTTTTTTTAAATTTTTTATATATATACATAATCTGAAATAAAAATAGAATAATATAAAGCAAAGATTATAGATAGTATTTTCATCTGAAAAGAAAAAATCAGTGAAAAACTCAGTACAGTGAAAGCTTTCATTTTTATAAAATATCAATGTTCTTCAATATAATAATGAATTTCTCATACTTCATTTTTAAATATGTAAGGTATATTGAAAATTGCTTTAACATTGTATGAAATTATGAAAAAGATAAATAAAATTACTTTACCTATTTTTAATATGTGTAATATTATATTTTAATTAATAATATATACTCTATTCATAAAAAAATAAAAATATAATATAATTTCTAATAGATTGATATGACAAATTTATAGTTCTTCACCTATTTCAACATTATAAAGGGCTTTAAACCTTACTTTTGCATCATCTATTCATAATATGTCTATTTGGATCACAATGATGATTATACATTGATAAAAGAAGGTAAACAACATTTACCAGTATTGTTTCATCTGGAATAGGTTCAAATACAGCAGCAAGGAGACCATTTGGACAGCTTGTGGGTTGAAGAATATCAAGACCATCTACAGACGCCAGATTGGATATAACCATACAAGTTTATCAGCAATAGGTATTTCAAAACTTTTTTCTTCAAAAGATGACGCCAAAAGAACAAACTGAAAATTTCTATGCAACAATGATTGCACTTATACTGAAGAATTGCATTATTGATCATACAGCGACCAGTCTGCCTTAATCTCAATCTCGTAAGAACTTTTTTTTTTTTCCATGCATCGATTACTACAAAATTGAACTTTTTTCTGACTATTCCATAAAGTGCCTGCAATCGACTTTGCTTTCCATCATGCTAGGAATTTTCATTCATCTGCTGTTTTTCCTCTCAAATCCATTAACTAAAAGTTCAGAATCTTATTTGCATCCCTTTCAAAAGATTCCAAAAATGAGCTGGTACTAATAATCTTATCCATACAACTCACCAACAAATCATAATCTGAGTCATCATAAATTAATTTAATTTTATCATTGATGACCTCACTTGCTTGATCCTCATCACTGGGCGCTATGATTTTTGGTTTGCTCATCGACTGAGCATCGTGCAACAATGTGTTACCCCTTAATCAGCTGCAATTCTTCACCAACTCCCTGATCTTTCTACTCAAATCATTTGGTAGGGTCTAAAAACCCTCCAATGACTTAACTAATACTTGAGTTGGCTTTAATGATTGGGGCCTATTATTTGTGTCAAACCTTGAGGCCTTATACATGACATCCAAATCACTGGCCCTAGGGATCCAATTTTCAATCAATGGTATCACTACCTCCTAATCCCTATCAATATTATTTATTGCATCTAAGATCAAAGTATAGAAGATTATCAACCCTTTCATTTAAATGTCTCAAAAGAGTAGTAAAAGTATCCTTTTGCTTTAAAAGAGATCCATCCTCACTTACCTTTAATGATGCCTGCAATTCATCAATTTTTTGCAAGAGTTGCTTCTTTTGTAGGATCAACAAAGCACTCTATTTCTTCTTCAATTTCCTCTAAAGAAGGGGTGAGGGCAAGATTCCCTCACCTGGGAGATCCTCGTGTGGAAACACTGGAGAAGCAGAGGCACTTCGGGCTGGTGGAAGGTAATGGGACTGTCTCCCTGAGCACTTTGATGTCTCCCCACTCCATTTATACCTCTTTAAACCTTCCATCTCAATCTCGCAACCTTCAACATTCTTCTCAGATCCTATTGTACTCAGCTAATCAAAGGTTATATATTTCTTATTAGGCTCTTCTTTTCAACCTCCTCCCTTTTAGTAGTCTTTTGGGTCAATTTGGCCACATTCACAGTCAAATTAGTGGCCTCAGTGGTTGAGGTCTCTGAATTTCTCTTTATTATTCATCCTCCCTTGAAATTTGGATTAATATAAGAAACATTCTAGTTTTCTCCCTTGAGAGGCCAATTCCCAAATTTCCAAGCTTTCATACTCTTCACTGAAAGCAGAGTCTTGAAGTGTTTCCTTGAATTCTTTTTTAGAGTGTTGCAAGGGATGCTTGGACTTCATAATAGCATTAAATGCTACAACATCTACAATGTCCCATTTAGGTTGACTCACCAATTTTCTTCCTTCTTCAGGAGTGATGTTCCTTGAATTCTTCCATTAATTCAGCTTTTACTTCCTCATCATTCTCTTGGTCTGACTTGTCAGGTCTTAGTTCCCTTCTCTTCTTACATTTATCTTGATACTCTTCAAATTTCATCCTCCATTAAAATTGCAAGATTATAGGGGTTTTTACAAATATATTGTCATCTAGAAACTCCCTGCATGCTTCCATTCTTGCATCTTGTACACTTTTTCCTTTCATATCTAAATCATATAAAACCAATTCAGCTGGCCTAGGAGGGGAAGGCATACCAACCTGCATGTCCTGATCAATAACAATAATTCCATCCATCAAACTCTCTTGTGGTTGATAAATTCTTTACCTATTAGGGCTCTGGCCCTGATGGTGGTGATGCGCATCATTTCGTGATGATTCTAAATCAATAATTTTAATTTCTCCAAGTACATTGAACTTTGACTTGCTAGAGGAACCTTCTAATATTTGCCTTTCTCTCATTCTCCACTCTTCTTCTGTATCAATGCTACTATCCTTTTCCCTCTCCGTAAATGGGCCACATTTCTATAGGCTAGGCATAATCGGCCTTTGTTTTAAATTGGTCTAGTACCTTTGTTCTTGTACACCCAGATTCACTTCCAAGTTTTTATCTTTTGGTTCTCAAGGTGCCCATAATCTCTTTGAAGTTCTCCATCAGAAAATCAAATTTCTTATGGTATGGACTAAACTCCAACAATGGATCATACTTGGGATCCATTTTGTGCACAATATCTAATAGCTTATCATAAGCTATCCATTTCTCCTTGTTCAAATCTTGCTTATTTAAGTTGAACTTATTTCTAATCAGGTCCTCAGGGAAGTTGAACTCATGCACAAATTTTCCAACTTTCATTCTTTGTCTGAAAAGAGAAAAGAAACCCTCAGGATCATGTTGCCGCTTTGGACCACATGTCAAAAGGTAATCATCAAATAATTTCCCAAAATGCACCCAACCTCCCTTTGAAAGTGTGAAATCAGACACCATTGTATAATCAGGGAAAAAATTTCCCTTACCCTTACCAGTGAGGTTGTCTTCATGAATACAACCTATTTTCCACATAACTTGTGCAAAACCCACTCTTGGTGGCACATTGTATGGCAATATATGAGAGACTCCCTAAAAATAGTATACTCTCAAAACAATGCTGACTAGGTATGGGATAATGTTACCCCAGTTATGGAAAAATTTCAATTCTGGCTTCCTCCCCTTTGGCCTAAGAAAATCATGCAATTCCTCAGGGATCCTAGGTACATTCACCATCAATCTAGCCCTTAATCTAGAAGCAAATCAATTATCAAATTGCACATAACTAGTACTTTCCTTATTGCAAGTTAAATTTGTAGCCCATATCTGTACTGGCAATCTTTCTCCATCAATCGATTGCCTTAATTTCTTCCTCTCAGAGAATAAATCAACATTTTTGAACAAAAACATATGCATCAACATAGAATACCAAAAGAATTGAGTGTCGGTGTCATTTTTCTATGACTTTGACAACCCTTTATGTATCCTCTCATCCAAGAAAGGGGAAAATTCATAGGTCACAAAGAAGTTAGGGTGTTGTATTTGCACCCCCATGAACATATAAGCAATGGGAATCATCGCACCAAGACTGAAACCCAAAATTTGACACAATGAATAGAAAGTGGCTAGAAAATTATTTGCAAAACAATTAAATCTAAAAGGTTCCTGGTCACTAGGGCTGATATGAAATCTTAAACCTCCTGACCTAGCCAAATGAGGTGGCAACAACTTAGCTCTAAAAAGAGACTTCAACTTTGCATATTCCTGCTTCATTTTCTCAAGATTGATAGGAACCAAGTCTTCACTCGGTTCACTCAAGTCAAAAATTTGTTGAACTTCTTCTTTGTTAATACTGAGCAGAACACCTCCATCATTATCTTTGATTACCCGTGTGACAGGGTCATATCTTACAGCCACTACCCTAAGCAGGTCTACATCAAGGAACACATTTGGTACCACCAGCTTTCCTAAATCATGCATCCATCCATTTGAAAAAGGGTGAGGAAAATTCCTCTACCCATACCACAATCTAAACATTTCCAAACCTATGAGAGGAACCCTAACATCAGCAATGTTGGAGCAATTATATACTAACCCCTCCCCCAAGATTTTCCCTCACATTAGGACCAATCGCTTCCTCCTATCATTCGTTGACAAGGGAAATTGATCTAGGAAATTATCGTACAATTTTCTACCTAGCTAATCAACTTGGCTAGAATGTTGCTTGGGTGGTGCCATCTCGAACAAACTAGGGCTTCTTTACAATGTTACACTTCAAATAGTTAGGACTAACCAGAGATAGGAAATTACAGAACAAGATACTGCAATTTCTCACAATCTATAATTACCTAGGACTAACACGTTTTTCAACAAGTTCAATGAAAAACACAACAAATCTTTCCCCAAATTCAATTGTAGAATGACCGGGAGGCACATAAAACAAACTCATGGCTTTGTTCGTAGAAATCCCAAATTCTGGCTGCAGAGACTCACAATTCCACCTTTGGCTCTAAAACTATTCCGCAAAATACTTGAATGCTTTGTGATGCAAACAAAGTAGGAAAATTGATTTTATGTCGATCAAATTGTGCCAGTGTCTCAT